>QEPC01011609.1:1060142-1126369 GCA_003113815.1 Sphenodon punctatus | reverse complement strand
CCCATCTCCCGCTCCTACCTGTGATCCCCCACTGCCCCAAATTGATCCCCCACCCCTACACCTACCTGTCACCTTGTCTCCATGACCCCAGACCACCCTCCTCTTCCCTAGTGCTATTCAGTTAGCTTTTAAGTGAGTTGTGGAATTATGTTATCATATCCCACAAACCCGAGAAATTAACCAAAACAAAAAAAACTTTACAGTTTAAAAAAACCCTTAAATGCACGTTTTCTTAAAATACAACCCCCCCCCACAAATTCAGTACAATTACAATTCAAAAAACCTTCCACTCCATACATTACAACAAAACATAAACGCCAAAAAACATAGAAATTAGTTCAGAATTTGAGCAATATTTAATATTTTATCCTCATCAACATACATGTAATATGTACTTAATTCCTTACCATACATATTTTCATTCATTTTTATCAATAACTAAACTTTCACATGTTTCCATTATTAAACTTTAATTTATTATAATTCGGCAAGGAACAATTTTTTAAGAGTGCATTAAGTCTGTTATGTACATGTACAGCTCATACAATGAACTTAAGAATGGGAGTGCAGACAACATTATACAATTGGTTGTACAGAATGAAGTTCTGTAGAAACAGACTTAATGCACTCTCAAAAAATCGTTGTGGGTTTGGGTTTTTACTGTTGTTGTGTTTTATTATTATTGTGTTTTTATAATATTGTAAGCCGTCCCGAGATGCCGTTGGCATGAGGGGGTGGCTAATAAATTTAATAAAATAAATAATTCCTGGCCGGAAGAACTCACCGGGTGGTCTTGAGGGAGTGTACGTCTTCCCCCTGGGACCTCACGTGTGAAGTCCCGCAGGGTGCCATTCTGTCCCCCCTCTTGTTTAACATCAATATGCAGCCGTTAGGGGAGATCGTGAGAGGGTTTCAGGGCATGCAGTGTCATCACTCAGCTCTACCTCGGTCTTTCCATCGACCCAGGCCATGCAGTCTCCTTATTCTCCCAGTGCCTGTCAGCTGTGGGGGCTTGGATGAGGTTGAGCCACCTGCAACTGAATCCTGACAAGATGGAGGTGATGTTGGTGGGCGAGGGCTTGGGGGATCTGGGAGTGGTTGAATTGCCTCTTGTTTATGGGGGGGTTCGCCCTCCCATGGTGTCTCAGGTATGGAGTCTGGGTGTGCTCCTCGATTTGCGGCTCTGCCTGAAATCTCAGGTTGTGGCCGTAGTGGGGAGTGCATTTCAGCAGTTACATCTTGTCCGGCAACTCCGGCTGTGTCTCTCAGACTCTGACCTCGCCACTGTCATCCATGCCTTCATCACCTTGAGGCTGAATTACTGCAGCGTGCTCTATGTGGGGCTGCCCGAGAAGTTGGTCCAGAGGCTGCAGCTGGTGCAGCCAGCAATCCTGACGGGGCCGGTCGCAGGGAGTACATGATACCTGTGCTCCAGGCTCTGCCCTGGTTGCCCAGAGAGCTGTGGTTATGGGGAGACAGCAACAGATCCTGCATGATGACAAAATTTGTACTTGTACCCTAGGCGAAGTGGAGACCCTGGATCACCTGATCTTTCAGTGCCCTATCTTTGATAACCTTAGGAAGACTTGGATAGACCCCTTATTTAACAGCGCTCATCTTTCGGAAAATAGTAAATTGCTTAGGCTTGTCAAGGCTTTAGACCCGGAGGTATCGAAAGCGCCTGCTTTCTAATGCTAGTAGAAAGGCTCAAAAGTTCAAGGGACCTAGATTATCCCTAGGTCCTATAGGGAGGATTTGATTTTTCCTCGATGTATTTCTGGATAGCCAGCTGTTAAATTTAATCACTTTTCTTGTATTCCAACCCCAATTTGGCCTGATATTTGGCCTGATATTTTATTTTATATGTTGTATGTCCTTGTGCTGGAAACAATAAATATTGATTGATTGCCTATAAAGCACCAGACTAGGTTCAAGGTGCTGTTTTTGGCCTTTAAAACCCTTCATGGCCTGGGCCCTGCTTATCTGCGTGACCGCCTCACTCCCCATGTGCCCGTGCGACCCCGGAGATCGTCCGTGGGAGCCTTTTTGGAGGCTCCCCGGGTGAGGTGGGTGGCCACCGATGTTAGATCTTTTTCGGTGGCCGCCCCTGTGCTGTGGAATTCGCTCCCGGAGGAGGCTCGGTTGGCTCCCACTCTTCTTTCATCATTTCGACGTTTATGTAAGACCTGACTGTTCCGCCAGGTTTTTGGTGAGGGTGGGGGATGTAGGGTGGATGGGTTGGCGGGTTGTTTTCTCTCTGCATATGTGATTTTGTTTTAACTTTTAAAATTGTTTTTATTGTATTATTGTTTTTATCTTGTTGTTCGCCACCCTGAGCTGCCCTGTGGGCAGGAGGGGCGGGATAGAAATCTTTTATAAATAAATTATAAATAAATATTTGGTTGGTTTGGCTACCTCATTTCAGTAACTGCACACGCGTGTGCTGGACCAAAGTTACCAAATATACCAATAGCTCATCAACTGACTCACCAAAACCCCAGCCCAGATAACCATTAACCATGGACCCAAATAGGAGTTTATTATCCATTTTGGCATATGCTGTTCAAATTAGGAAAAATCATTGGATACAGTACTTTATGTCAGCTCTACTGGGCAGTCGAGCCTCATTCTGATTGACAACGCGTGTGTGCGATGTATACATTATCGGCCACAATGCTGGATTTAATTGGAAATCGAGTAAATCTGCTAAAATATTTAGTGGTTTTGATTTTTCACCCGCCCCCCCCACCTTTCTCCTGAAAGAAACAGACTCCTGGTTTACCGTGCGTCTTTCAACAACTTTAATTTCATTTGTAGATTAAGAATGGAAGTAGCATTTCCACTCGATTGCATGCCGGGCATTAAGGAAACAAAGTCCTTCATTGTTGTGCCACGCTAGGAATGACGTGTTGGTTCTTTTTCTTTTTCTTTTCTTTTTTTCTTTTTCTTCCCTCCCAGACATTAAGCTGTAGGTGGCATTCTTTATACCTGACATCAGAGCCCTTTGGTCAGGTGTTTAGCTGACCGGGTTTACAGCAAGCCCAGCTTTGGTGTGGGAAGCAGGCAAACCAGCGAAAGGTTCCCGTTGAGCGGTGGGTAGCGAGGGAAGAGCCAACATTGGTGATTCGGGGCCAATTAACTGCTGCTTTGCAAAACAGAGTAATGAACGATAACGAGAGGTTCTTGGTGGGAAATAATTAGGAAAGGATGGATGGGTTTTTTTGCAACCTCTCTCATCAACACGGTCAAATGCTGTCATTCCAGGTACCAGAAAAATCTGATTTTCTTTGATGCTTCATGCCACCCAATGATGGCATCAGGGTATGTTGTGTTGGTGATTTCCTCCTAGAATGATAAGGCAGGATGAAACCTCAAAAATGATCAAATCTAGCCCTCCGCACTAAGGCAGGATCAACTAAGCCTTAGAATGCCATCTACAGTTCGTCAGAGGGTTCGGCGTACGGTGTCGTCAATATGCTGATGACACCCAACTGTACCTCTCTTTTTCAGCTGACTCCAGCCTAACAGTCTCGGTGCTCACCGGTGTTTGTCAGCGGTGGGGTACTGGATGAGGCCAAGCTGCCTGAAGTTGAATCCTGATAAGACAGAGGTGCAAGGGGAGTGGTGGCCCACATCATAAATGAGGTCCGCCCTCTGCTGGTACCCCAGGTCCGTAGTCTAGGGGTACTCCTGGAACCACAGCTCCAGCTGGCTGTCCAGGCGGCAGCTGTGGTGAAAGGCGCTTTTTGCCAATCTGGTGCGATGGCTTAAGCTGTATGTCTCCGATTCGGACCTGGCCACTGTCATCCATGCTTTTATCACCTCAATATTAGATTACTGTAACACGCTCTACGTGGGGCTACCCCTGGTGACAGTTTGGAAATTGTAGCTGGTGGAGAATGCGGCGGCTCGGCTCCTTACGGGGACGGGTCATCACGAGCACGTTACACCCGTGCTCCGTTCTCTGCACTGGCTGCCAATAGTTTTCTGGGCTCAATTCAAGGTGTTGGTATTGACCTATAAAGACTTAAACGGCCTGGGCCCCGCCTACCTGTGGGGTTGTCTCACATCCCGGGTTCTGAATCGACCTCTGCGGTTGGCCGGGGGTGCCCTCCTTGAGGTCCCCCAGGTTTCCCTGGTGGTGATGGATGAGGAGGGCCTTCTCAGTGGCCACACCACAGCTGTGGAACTCCCTCCTGGTGGAGGTCCACCTGGCCCCAGACGTCCCCTCTTTTCAACGACATTGTAAGACCTGCCTGTTAGGGATGGGCAAACAGAACCTGGTTCGGAAATTTGGTTCGGTTCAGTTCAGCGGTTCGGTTCGGTTCGGTCAACCGAACTATTAGAGTTCGGTTCGAACTTCCGAACAAAGTTCAGAAATTCAAACCCCATTGAACTAAACGGAATATTATCTTTTAGGGATGGATGAACAGAGCTGAGTTCGGAAATTCAGTTCGGTTCAAAAATCGAGTTCGGTTTCGAAGTTTGGTTCGGTCGACCAAACTGGTCGAGGTCGGTCCGAACTTCCGAACTGCATTCGCCCATCCCTACTGGCTGTTTCACCAGGCCTTTGGTGAGGGTGGGGTGTGTGTGTGGGGGAATACTTTTGTTTTTTGTTTTTAGCTTTACTACTGGTTGTTTAAAATGTTTTTATGCTGTTGTATTTTTAAATGTTGTAAGCCGCCCCTAACTGTGAAGGCAGGAGGGGGCAGCATAAAAATCTAATAAAATAAATAAACATTGACCCCGCATCCTCCCAAATAGGGGTGTGTGGCAGGTGCATGCCTTGTTTTCATTTCCAAAAACCCCATTGTTTTCAGGGGGTTTCATAAAGGACTCTACCATTTTCATGTTGTTAATGTTTTTTTGTTGTTGTTGTTTAAATAAAATTAAAAATCACTGTCCCTACACAGAATGCCTCCACCAGCCAGTTTGTGTATTTGCCAGTGATTTGTTCTGTAAAAAAAGAAAATAAAAAAATATAATCAAAATGAATGAAATCAAACAAACGTCGTTTGCTTATTCATTAATTTTATTACTTTCGTTCTGAAAACAAATGGGGCTCCATTTGTTTTCGTAATTAACTAAAACAATATGAAATGCACACACCCCTACTCCCAGACTTTTGTCTAAAGAGATTCTAAAATCTCCCGCTTCAGTGACCTAACTCTCCTTCCAATTGGGAAGTTTTTCCTGATATTTACTCTAAATCTGCTCCCCGGCCACTTTGAAACCTGTTGCTCCCCGACTTCTATGGCAGCTTTATAAATATTTGAAAACTGTAATCCTCTCTCCTGCCAATTTTCTTTTCTCTTAGCTCAATGAACCTACCCACCTCCTTCAAGCTTTCCTCATAGGACGAGTGGTGTGAGGGTCTAGGGAGGGAATGTTTGGTTTGCTTCATTCTGTTTTCCTGATAAGGAAGATTTGGGGGGAAATTATTATTATTCATTATTTATATAGCATCAGCAATGTACCTGGTCTTTTACAGTCATCGATTATAGCCAGGTCCCTGCCCCAGCGGGCTTACAATCTAGGAGAGACAAAAGAGAGAGGCACATAGGGGTGTTTTTCGACAAACCCCTTCCCACTCATTACCCACCCATCATGCATGTTGCAGGGCTGCATAGGGCACCAATGCAGCCGGGCCCTGCAACATGCACCATGGGTGAGGAAGTGCTTGTCTTAAAAACACCAAGGGAAAAACAGGGAGACATTTACCAAGTTGAGAAGTTGCATGTGCATGGGCTTGGTTTAGTTTCAGGGGACTAAGGAAGGAGACAAGGAATCAGGGGAATTTAAAAGAAACTGTTGAAGTATGCTGTGAGCCAAGGAAAACTTTTGAAACTAGAATAGTAACGGTTGGTCATTTACATTGGTTCATAGTCTGGCTGGTTTTGTCGCCAATTACTAAGTTTACACATACTCTATTAAAAATAAAGTCTGGTGGGATCATAACAATATCTTGGAAACACCTGACTATATTAATTTCCCAACTGCTTCTATGCAAACATGTCTGTCTTTCTATTTTCAAATCATGATAATGTCAGGGCAGGCCTGTTTTATGTTATTTCGGAGCCCCTACGATAAAATCAAGTTTGGTTTTGATAGTCAAGCAACTACTGCAAGTATTTCAATTTTTTCCTTAAATACATTTTTTTTTTTCCGGAGGGGGGGGGGGAGAAAGGAAACCTGCAGGAAAAAAATGGGGTTTTCCCTTCCTTCAAAATTTCTTAAAATCTTACATTTGTGCAACTTGTTACCAGACAAGTCAGCTATTTATTTATGCATTTGTTTATTTTAATTTTCTATCCCACCCACAAAAAGCAGGTGACCATAAAATCCAAGACGGACATTGCACGCACGCGCACACGCACACGCACAGGTTCAGATTTACCCGCATTCTAAACCTTGACCCATCCCCATCCACCGAACGCTTGCCTAAGCAAAGCGAATTCCAAAGCCAGGGAACAGCCCGAAGGCTTCAGCACCAGCAGAATTCGATGACGGGCTGGCCGCACAGCTCATGAAAGCCTATTCGCTGTGCTCCTTTCTGGGGTGCTCTCTGTCCCCATTCCGAGGGTTGTGATGTCACAATGCTCAGGAAAGGGGTCAAGTCAGAAACAGGCGGGGTCTCCCTTTATGCTCCTTTCTAAGCACGATGGGTATAAACAGATGTGACCTTGGCCTGCGGTGGCCCAGGACCTGTCCGCCCAAGTAAACACGCGCCACCAGATGCTGGCCCAGGATTGCCGCAGGGAGTGCTGGTGGTTAGTCTGAGCTGTGACCTTGACAAGTCTCCGAGGTCGCAGCTTAGGCTAAGGGCCACTCATGTGGGGCACAGCAGGCTAGCATGTCTGTTTGGGTCACACCATACCCCCTCCCCCAGGCTAGGGGTCACCATGGCCAGTCGCTATGGCTGCCTGTCATTGGTCGCTATGGCTCTGTCCATCATGGTGGCGGACGGGGTGCTGGGAGCAGGGTGCGGGCAGAGGCAGCTGCCATATCCAGGCCGTGGGACAGCTCTCTGGCCCCCAGGGGTCCTGGACGCATTCGTTCTGTGCCCTGGCCTGGCCTGGGCCATGTCGCCGACAATCTTCCTCCCCGGGCCAAGGGCACCCTTCACTGCCCACATGTCTGTTTTTACCCCATGTCTAAGCACTTGGAAAGGGGGCTATATCAGGAAAGGATGAGGAAGCCCCGTCACCCCCTGCCATTTCAAATGTAGCCCTGCCCCCATGCCCAAAGGACTCTGAAGAGGCAGGGTTGGGGGGAAGCCAAAGGGGCACAATAGGACCCCTTTACACCCTCTCCTGGTGCCCATGAGAGTCGCTGCTGAGAACCCGTGCCCTCGCCATCCATGCCTGGCATGTCAAGGACACAGCCGGAAAGCCCCTTCTGGCTGACCAAAGTGACCATGGTGGGATATAGGGAAGGAGGTGGCTCCGAAGTAGAGCTGAAACAGGGACTAAATTTCTTACCCGGGGCAATACCTGCATTTTTGAGTACCGTGTTGGCTGGATTGGGTACCTGGATTCTCCCCACCCCCCCACTCCCCATTGGTAATTTCTGGTACTGATATACTAATTTTCCAGTTACCAATCGGTAAATTGGGGGTTGGGGGAGAACCAAAATATTCGAGTTGTCATTCTGGGACATCCGGTACTCAAACTGGGCATTTAATTGGGTAATGCTGCAGGTTGATTGGATGGGTGTACCCATTTTTGTGCTTGCTTGTTTCAGTTCTGCTCCTAAAGTATGTTGGGCTCAAACAATTTAGAACTTTTTACTGCAGATCATTTCAAATAGCAGAGGAGAAAGGCAGCACCTTGGCTTTATAATACAACACATCCTTCACATGCAGAAGTCAACGTTCTTGAGTTTCTTTTTCATACAGGGAGAGTTTTCCTGAACTCCACCGGGCCCCCTTGGGCGATATTGGAGGCCACCATGACGGCAAAGTACTTTGATGCCTAGTGGCTTAGCTCGCCGTGTACGAATTAGTTTAGCCAAGCTATCGGGTTTTAAAATACTGAGTTTTAATGAAACAATGCATGGAACAAAGTATCTTAAAGAGCATCCGAGAACTTCTTAAAAGATCCTGGAGTGGAAATTAGAGTGGATCGTTAGGATTTAGTCTCTAAACGCCTGTCTATTTTGACCTTTTCCAGACTCATATTAAGGCTGCTTGAAAGTGTGTTTTGTTTGGCTAATGCCGGGGTCTTGCTGCAATTATTAGGTCTGTTCAACTGATGCTGCCACAAAAGTTTTAGGCTGCATTAATTGACAGATAAGGAGTTGGCTGAAGGACGGGGCTATCGGAGAGTGCAGTTTCCCTGCTCTTCCCAGGCTTTATTTCCCTTTGCGCTTAATTTACATCTCAAGCCATATTGGCGATCCAGATTTGAATAAAGCCACGGCTTAAGCAACGATTAGATCTCAATAGCTCGGATTTTCAATGAAATTGCTGCCCCCCCCCTTTTTTTTTTGGTAACCAGATGTATTTAGAAATAGTAGCGAAAACTGACACCTTGGGGTAACTTTATCGGTTTAAACTGCAGCTTCGGTGCATTAGAAAAGAGGTGCGAGGAGACTAACTCGCTGAAATAAGGGTATTAGCGATTAGGGCTTTGACTCTGCCCGTGTCAAGGGTTAGGCTGGAACAAAGCTTAGGCTGAACCAGACTGAAAGGAGATAAGAAAGCTAGCATTCTGCCATTCTCAGGTTAGGCCTTTAACCAACCCCATCCAACCCCTCCTCCCCCATACGGAGAATGATTCTGTAAACTCCAGCATGAGCGGAAAACCATCAAGAATCCATAATGCAATATGACAGCCTCTCTTTTTGGTTCATCTTGACTTTATTTTATATATATATTATTGTTCTTGGGAAGCAATATTTTTAACTCTAAACTTCACCTGCTAATCCCTAAGCTGATGACATGAGAGCGTCAATGTGCTGGGATTTTGCGATTCTCATTGTTATGTATTGTTCTTGACTGGGATCCCGTATTAATATTTATAAATGCCATGGAACGGATAGTCTTTTTATAGAAATAAGGTCCCCAAACCTCGGTGGTTTGGTTCTCTTCCCCCCCCCCCCCAATGTTCCTTTTGACATTCAAACATTGTATCTAATCTAGTTGATTACATTTAGGAATAGAAATGATTTTCTCAAACAATCCGCTTGATGCTAGTTGTGGAGATTTTGTGTTTTTTTGGGTTTTTTTAATTGTGTATGTGTGGCCCTTTTCACACGAGATGCCCCCACCCATCTCCATGCAGAGTTGCTGCACGGAGATGGATAGAGGCGTCCGTGTGACGGCTGCGGGGATGAGTGGGGGTGCGTACGTACTCCTGTGCTTCACCCACGCACGGCACAATGGGCCCCAATGTTCCGTGGGTGGAGATGGGTGTGCACCCCATGGGAGACGGCCGCACATCCATTCCCCCGCCCACCGCACGGTTTATCGTTAAGAATCCACAGGTCTACTCAAAAGTGAAACTAAAGTTATTTCCTATAACACGTATTCTTCAAGATAACTCTGGGCATTCGTATATCTTGCCCCCGTTCCCTGCTAAAAGCCTCTTCCTCTTGGGATGCCAGAGGCAAGGAACTGAGGCAGACGTGGGCAGCCCCACCTACATAGCCTGGCCCCAGCACGTCGACTAGAACTCGTTCTCAGGAGAGGTCGACTCCAGAACCCCAGAGGAGGAAGCCATACTGAGTCGTGGCTCTGTGCATGTCCATATTTGCAAGAATGCAGAGAGCCATCTCAAAGAACAAGAGTTACAGGTAAGTAACTTTATTTTCTTATCACTCAGTCGAATGAACAAAACAATAATCAGAGCAGAGTCTTTAATCCCACAAGTAGCACCTTAGCAGGACATGTCATTGCGCTAATGCTTGGATGATTTAAGCAGGAACAGGGATTCATCTTTGTACTGAGAGAGACAGCGGGATGGTTAATCTGGACTCCAAAGGAACATCAAGTTTACCAAGGACTTTGGATTCTGCAGGCCTTCGATGTACCTGCAAAAGTTCCAGCCAGTTAAAAGAATCAACCTCCACTCCTCCTGGGAGTCAAATACAATAGAAAACTAAATGCCTCCAGGAATTGATTTCTCAAACAAACACCTTTTCTAGTGTTGTTTTTTTCATTCTTTCTTAAGGAGGACATAAAACAACTAAATCAAATTGTAGAAAAATCTCTTGAGGGTACACTTGTATGAGCCAATATTGTTTGCTGGTGGGAGAGAGGGTGGTCCTATGGTGCGATTAACAAGTTGTTAACTTTCATTAAAATACTTCTGCATTTCCCCAGGTGCTGCTTGGGTAGGATTTGACATGCCAAATCAGAAAATGGAAACATCGAGCCCTCCAGCAGTGAACAATACGTGATACTTAAGAAGCCCAATGCTCCTCTTTTTCCAATAATATAGCAATGATGTCTATGGGGGATCAGCTTACACCCTGAAGCAAGAGGTATGATTAGCTTTACGAGCTGCAAATGCAGTTTTTGGTCATGAGTTCATAATTATTATTTATACAGTGTCAGAAATGCACTGAACGCTTGTAATTACAGATAGGTCCCTGCCCTTACAATCTAGGATAGACGCGTACATATGTTCCCCTTTTACAGATTGGGAGACTGAGGGTAATTTCAGACGTTATGAAAATGCCTTTCACCACAGTGGATCCCCTGTGGTGGTGGCGTTTCCGGGAACGTCTGTTTGGTCCCGGCCAGATGTTCACCACGGTGAACCCCCGGTTGGACTCAAGCTTGACCATGGTTCTTGACCTCCGGCCGAGAGCAATTCCGGTCTGGGGTTCAGCATGGCGGGCCTCCGGGTCCATCACGCCTGAAATTACCCTGAGACACCCGACTTACCCAAAGTCATCCACTGAGTTCATGGATAACCTGGGACTTGAACCCTGGTTCCCCAGGCCACATCTAGCACCTTAGCCATTAGACTATACTGGCTCTAGCCCCCATTTCAAACTTGCCACAAAAGATTTTCTGAAACGTACACAAAATAAACTAATTTTTAAAGTATTTATTTGTAAAAATTTTCACCGCCTTGGGGGGAAGATGGTGACAACTGTGGATCTAATTTAGTCCAAGGCATCAGCATGTTTATCATCTTTCACAATATTGTACAATTGTAGGCGTTCCAATCATGGTTACTCAGAAGGAAACCATGCTTTTAAAATAGAGTCATTTTGCACTGGGCTGTTGAATTCTGAAAAGATTCCTTTGCAAGTCGAGTAAGGATTGACTACAGAAATTAATATTATTTTCCTTGATGTTAAGCTCAAGGTCAAATAGTTTCTGGGAAATCAAGATGTTGCCATAAAAGGGAGGACGATCTTAAAATAACAGCCATTGGAAGTGTTTGAACATCAACAGATCTGGGAGTGATTGTGGACAATATGCTGAAATCCACAGCCCGGTGTGCAGCAGCAGTCAAAAAAGCAAACTGAACGTTAGGAGTTATTCGCAAAGGAATAGAGAATAAAACTGAGGATGTCATAGTGCCTCCATACAAATCAATGGTGCGACTGTACCTTGAATATTGTGTGCCGTTCTGGTTGCCCCATCTCAAAAAAACATGGCTGAACTAGAAAAGGTACAGACGAGAGAAGGGTAACAAGAATGATAAAGGGTATGGAACGGCTTCTGTACAAAGAGAGGCTTGACAAGCTGGGTCTCTTCAGCTTAGAGAAGAATGAGAGGGGACATGATAGAGGTTTATAAAATCTTGAGTGGTGTGGAACGAGTAGATAGGGAATGGTTATTTACCCTCTCAAATAGTACTAGAACTAGGGGACACTCCATGAAATGAGCTGCCGGCAGATTTAAAACAAATAAAAGGAAGTACTTTTTCACTTAACGCATAATTAACTTATGGAATTTGTTGCCAGAGCACGTTGTCAGGGCCAGTAGTAGAGCTGGGGTTTAAAAAAGGCCTGAATAAGTTCTTGGAGAGTAGGTCCATTCATGGCTATTAACCAAGTAGCTTACGGGATGAATTTCTTGTTCGCTGGGAGTGAACAATGGGGAATGGATTGTCCATTGTGACTGTTGGTTCTTCTCCCATGCGATTGAGATTGGACACTGTTGGAGGACAGGATGCTGGGCTTGATGGACCATTGGTCTGACTCAGTATGGCACTTCTTATGTTATGTTCTTAACAGATGTGATCTTGAAGCTGACATCCTGAGTTTGAGGCTCCAGGGTACCCATGTTAACTAGGACTGGCCAAGAATTTATCCTTTAATTTTTCTTCCTTGTACTCTTCCATTCTGCTCTTTTTTTAAAGGCTGATATTTAGAGATCTCCTCTTCCTCTTTCAGATTTTCATTCCAAGGGCAGGCAATAGCGAGGAGGGTAATCTTCAGTGCGTTTGATCCTGGGTCCTCTTTATCTTCGCCTGTTTTTTAAAAATTATTTTATTTATTATTTTATTTATTTATTTATTTATAAAAGATTTTTAGCCCGCCCCTCTTGCCTACAGGGCAGCTCGGGGCAGCGAACAACAATTCCCACCTGGGCTGGCCTTAGAATTTATGGGGCCTAGGGTAGAAATAAACTCTGGCATCCCCATGGCCCCGCCCTCCGTAGCTTCATCCCTTTAGCAACTGGTGATCTGGTGTTAAATGTCACAAGTTTTCACACGCGTGCATTTGTGCCTACAGGCTTTCTCACATGCACAAACACACAGGTTCGTTCTCTCACACACACACACACACACACACCCACCCCACGGGTTCCCAAGCTTTTTATTTTGAGGCGGGGGAACCACATTTCTAGTGGTTACACTAGGCCACACAGAGGCTGTGGTGCTCTGTCCCCCTCTAGTGGCAGCGCTGGGCCACACAGAGGCTGAAATGGTCTGCCTCCCGGCCCCCCCCCAGTGATTATGCTCGACCACCCAGAGGTTATGATGCTTTGTCCCCTTCTAGTGGTTACACTGGGCCACGTGGAGGTTGCGGTGCTCTGTCCCACTCTGGTGCAGTGCTTTTCAACGTTTCCCATTCCGTGGCACACTTGTAAATTTGGTTGGAGCTCTGAGGCACACTTGTAAATTTTGTTTCAGCTTTGCGGCCAACAGTAAGTGGAGCCAACCCAATGGTAGGCAGCACACATGGCAAAGCGAGGCGGGCAGGGGGAAACACAAGGAGTCGCTGCCCCAGTACAGCACACGTTGCAAAGCCAAGCAAAGCTGGCAGGGGGAAACGCAAGTCAAAGGCAAACAAACACAAGCACATGGCAAAGCAAAGCAAAGCGGCATGATAATGGTGGTAGGCCTGTGAAATAACAACTACAACTACCCCCAACCAAATGGAAGCCACCTACCCCCAACAAATAAAAAGGCAGAGCGCGTAGGTCCCGAGGCAAACCCAAAATTCTCAAACCCCCCCCCCCACAACTTACCTTTGTGACTGAGACAGGCGGGACGGGCAGCAGCAGGAAGGACCCAGGAAAAGTAGGAGCAGCAAGAAGAAGCCTCGGGATTCCAGCGGCAGAGACAGCGGCTGCAGCAGCGGAAACAGGAGCGGTGGCAAGGAGGAGCTCAGGGATCCGGTGAAGCGGTGGCAAGGAGGAGCCTAGGGAGCCGGTGGAGCGGCAGGAGCGGCAACGGCGAGGAGGAGCCCAGGGATCCACGTGGAGTGGCAGGAGCGGCAATGGCGAGGAGGAACCTGGGGTACTGCCATGTGCTCCTGAGTCCCCATCTCTCCCAGTGTGGCGTGGGGAAATGGAAGCGTACTCACAGTAGTGTACAATTTTTCTTCTGTGCTGCATGCCACCGCCAAGAGTCTTTCGGGCCCAGCATTCTCGCGGCATGCCGGGGAGGCTGCCATGGTACACCGGTTGAAAAGCACTGCTCTAGCGGTTACGCGGGGCCACACAGAGGTTGTGCTGTTCTGTCCCCCTCTAGTGGTGGTGCTAGGCCACAAAGAGGTGGTTGCGTCAGCTACTGGTCTGAGATAAGACTTGAGATCCTTGAGTGCAGAGTGCGAGGCTCATGTCCATGGATCCAGAGACCCATACAGTCTCCATGGCTGACCACCCAGCCAGTATCAAATTACACAGCAGTAAAGGGAAGAACAATAGTGCTAAGAAATGGGGAGAGGATACCACAGATTTGAAAGAGCAGGCAAGAGCCTTTGTTTTGGAGAAACCGATGCCCTATATGGGACAACGTTCCTTCCTGTCTCCTTGCTTTTCGTGCCTTCCCTCTATTCATAGAAGAGAATGAAGCACAACAGAGGGTTTGTGTTCCTTGGCAGCCACGTTAATGAGAGGGGAGAGGCAGACATGAGGAGTGGGGGAAGAGGGAGGGGTGGGAGCTCAGATACCGTGACAAGGAGCCAGGCTCCAATACTAGATGGAGGAAGGTCAGCAGCTGGGAAAATGAAGAAGAAATAAGGAAGAAAACTTCTGCTTAGAAAAGACAAACCTGAGGCCACGTTCACACGATCAGCGAAGTTGGTTTAATTTAACTCACTCGCACCTCAGTATCCTTCAGGAGTAGGAGGTGGAGTACATGCTTTGGGGAAATCACTGGCAGATCTCCGCTTCACTTTCTAAACCAAAGTACCTTGTAATATGAACTCTGCATGTTTGGGCTGCTGAACACAGAATGCAAACTGTCGGTCCCAGGCTGCAGCACCAAATGTGTCTCCTGCTGAGAACTCTTTGAAATTTATCTCAGAATGCTTTGCAGGCAAGCAAGGCATGAGGGGGAAAGTGTCATTGCATGCATTTTCATCACCTGGCCACTAGGGGAAGGTGGCCGTGGTGCTAAATTGGTTTAGCAGCATTGCATGAACGATAACCAAGTGACTTACTAAAAACCGAAACTATTGAGCTTGGATAAACCGGTTTAGTTCGGTACGTGCGAACACGGCCTGAGAAGGGGATAGGATAGAAGTTAACAGAATCATGAGGGGGCAAAGCTGGTAAATAAGGTTTCTTATAGAGGACGTCCCCTCCCAGAGAACCAGGAGGTGTTGTGCAGCGAGTGTTGATAGGATTCCTGGATGCTCGGGGATGGGGATTTACCACCAATGAGTATTCAGATGTGATGATTCTACATGGAAGTTTGTACACCACATAGTCTATACCCACACGTTACCCCCCTTGCTCTCTAAAGGATACAACTGCATTTTAGTTACCCCTCACCATCACGCACCTGTGTGAATGGACACAAGCTACTACTACAAAGTCTGTGACTCACCCTGAGCCCCTAGGAAGGGGGTGGTATAAATTCAAATACATAAAATCAATCCTAGTAACTCTGGTTAGACTATGTAGTGATGCTTCCCCTCGGGTCCTATCTGAACAGGGCTTCCCTGTTGTGGGTTCAGGAAGCAGAACTTCCTTGAAGCCCACCTGCTACACAGCTCTGAAGGTGACCTTGTCTGCTGCTGGCTGCAGCTGCTCAAGGCCTGCAATCCCTCAGGAGCGAGCAGGTTAGCTCGGTTATTTAACCACGGGGGAAATCAACCCTGCACTACTTACTGCAACGTTCTCCTGTGGCAGAGCACCTTGGGTCTCATCTGTATGCGGCCACCCTATGCAATCTGACCAACTGGGGGAGTCTTTCAGGTGGCAGCATCATCTGGTGAAGCCCACCCCACACTGGAGGAATTGACAAGACAAAGCTCCCAGCTGCACAGAAAAGCTCCTTGCTTGTGAAACTGGCAAGACAAAGCTCCCTGATCCATGGCAAGGCTCCCTGATGGAGAAACTGACATGGCAAAGCTCCCAGCTGCAAGATCAGGCTCCCTATTGGTGAAACTGACAGGGCAAAGCTCCCAACTGCAAGATCAGGCTCCCCATTGGTGAAACTGACAGGGCAAAGCTCCCAGCTGCAAGATCAGGCACCCTGTTGGTGAAACTGATAGGGCAAAGCTCCCAGCTGCAAGATCAGGCACCCTGTTGGTGAAACTGATAGGGCAAAGCTCCTTGCTGCAAGATCAGACTCCCTGTTGGTGAAACGGACAGGGCAAAGCTCCCAGCTGCAAGATCAGGCTCCCTGTTGGTGAAACTGACAGGGCAAAGCTCCTTGCTGCAACAAAAAGCTCCCCACTAGAGCTTTAACGGTAACCTCATTTAGTACCCATGAATAAGACCTGCAATCCAGTGACCGCTGTGACCGGTTTATCGAGTACTTTGTAGATAAGATCGCTCGCATCTGCCATGATTTTGGTACCACAGTTATTGCAGAGGATCATCTTGGGGCTATGGATGCCCCGTCCTGTCCTGTTTTGTGGGATCGGTGACGGTTTCAGATGGTGGTGCCTGCCGATGTAGGGTCCTTGTTGGGATCTATTCGTGCCACTACTTGTGAGCAAGATCCATGCCCGTCCTGGTTGGTGAAAGCCAGCCAGGAGACGCTACGGCCGTTGCTGGCTGGGGTGGTTAGTGCCTCTCTTCGGGAGGGCAGGGTGCCTGATTCCCTAAAGGAAGCTGTGGTTAGACCCCTGCTCAAGAAACCATCTCTTGACGCTGACGCTCCTGCCAGTTATCGGCTGGTCTCTAACCTTCCCTTTTTAGGGAAGGTTATTGAACGGGCTGTGGCACGGCAGCTCCAGGAACATCTGGACCGCACCGGTTTCCTTGATCCCTCCCAGTCTGGGTTTTGGCCTGGGTATGGTACGGAGACGGCATTGGTGGCCTTGGTTGACGATCTCCGTCTGGCGTTGGACCAGGGTCGTCAGACCTTACTGGTCCTGCTAGACCTTTCGGCTGCATTCGACACAGTCGATCATGAGGTGTTGGTGACTCGCCTGCGGGACCGTGCTGGAATTGGCGGAACGGTCTTGGACTGGTTTCGTTCATTCCTGGCCGGGAGAACTCACCGGGTGGTCTTGGGGGAGTGTACGTCTTCCCCCCGGGACCTCACGTGTGGAGTCCCGCAGGGTGCCATTCTGTCCCCCCTCTTGTTTAACATCTATATGCAGCCGTTAGGGGAGATCGTGAGGGGGTTTCAGGGCATGCAGTGTCATCAGTATGCTGATGACACTCAGCTCTACCTCTCCTTTTCCATCGACCCAGGCCATGCAGTCTCCTTATTTTCCCAGTGCCTGTCAGCTGTGGGGGCTTGGATGAGGTTGAGCCATCTGCAACTGAATCCTGACAAGACGGAGGTGATGTTGGTGGGCGAGGGCTTGGGGAGCCTGGGGGTGGTTGAATCTCCTCTTGTTGGGGGGGTTCGCCCCCCCATGGTGTCTCAAGTGCGGAGTCTGGGTGTGCTCCTTGATTCGCGGCTCAGCTTGGAATCTCAGGTTGTGGCCGTGGCGGGGAGTGCGTTTCGGCAGTTACATCTTGTCCGGCGGCTTCGGCCGTATCTCTCAGACTCCGACCTCGCCACTGTCATCCATGCCTTCATCACCTCGAGGCTGGATTACTGCAACGCGCTCTACGTGGGGCTGCCCGAGAAGCTGGTCCGGAGGTTGCAGCTGGTGCAGAATGCCGCGGCCCGTCTCCTGACGGGGGCGGGTCGCAGGGAGCACATGACACCAGTGCTCCGGGCTCTGCACTGGCTGCCTATAAAGCACCGGGCCAGGTTCAAGGTGCTGGTTTTAACCTTTAAAGCCCTTCACGGCCTAGGCCCTGCCTATCTGCGGGATCGCCTCACTCCCCATGTACCCGTGCGACCCTTGAGATCGTCCGTGGGAGCCTTTTTGGAGGTTCCCCGGGCGAGGCGGGTGGCCACCGATGTTAGATCTTTTTCGGTGGCCGCCCCCATGCTGTGGAATTTGCTCCCGGAGGCGGCTCGGTTGGCTCCCACTCTCCTGCTATTTCGGCGCGTCCGTAAGACCTGGCTGTTCCGTCAGGCTTTTGGCGAGGGGGAGGAGGGTTTTTCTTTTCCCTGCATATTGCATTTTTAAATTGTTTAAAACATTTTTTTGTTTTATTGATTATTGTTGTTCGTCGCCCCGGGCTGCCCTGTGGGCAGGAGGGGTGGGATATAAATTTTACATAAATAAAATAAAATAAATTAATTAATTAATTTTCAAGCAGCGTTTTGGATACCTGATAAGTTACCTGATCATGGATCAGGTAACTGACTACCTGAAAAGTCCGGGATTTCCATAACTGATTTACTGATTATTATTTTTTTCCAGTTACTGATCAGTAAACCAGGATGGAACTTGAAACACTGTTGATGTTCTGGGACATCGACTACCCAAATTGGGTATTAATCAGGTACCAATTAATGCCTGAACATTACAGGTCGATGTGGGTACCGTAATGAGTTTTTGATTGTACTTGTTTTCAGCTTTATTCCCCACAGGTGAAAAAAGACTTGGCAAAGTCTCCCTACGAGAAAAAATGACTCGGCAAAGCCCCGCTGGAGTGGCAGGGAATAGACTTCAAAAGAATCCATGAGGCAAAGCATGCGCAAGGTTTGTAACGTGGGGACGTCCCCCTGCGCGTTTTCCCCAGTGATCCTGCAGAGAATTGCAGAGCTGGATTTCCCTACTCTGCAATCCTCCGCAGGATCGCCAGCAAAAATACGCAGGGGGGGCCAATCCCATGTTACAAATCCTGTGCACGCTTTGCCTTCTGGATTCTTTCCCGGAGACAAATCGTGTAGGTAAAGTATTGTGGGAAAGTGCCCTAAATTGCATGTTGTGTTTTTGGTTGCTCCACGGGTTTCTCGGTGAGTTCCGTGGATTCGTTCTGGGCAGCAAACTCCTGCCAACCTGCGTTGCCTCTTCACGGCTAGCTCCTGGGTTTGCTTGAACAACTAACGCAAGTTGGCCCAGGTTAGGCAGCTGGAAAAGAGGCCAGTGTTAGGTGTGGAGACGCCTTGCACAGAATGAGCAGCCAGACCTACGGAGCATGAGATCTGATTTGAGCCAGTCATCCTCAACCACAGGTAATCTCTCAGGACCTCTCTCACTACCTCTGGCACTCCAGGCTGGGACCTCTCCCTCTGGGCTCTAGGGTATCTCAGCCACTTGTCTCTAAAGAGGAGTGCTCCTCTCCTCTTTTCAGAGAGCCCTCCCCATCACAGAGGAGTAGAGGAGCTCTCCTAGCCCGTCTCCTCCTGGAGATGCTCCCTGGGGTATCAGTCCTGCTCGCCTCCCTGACAAACTGTTCCCCCTTTCCACATTGTGATCTACTAGAGCAGGGGATGGGGAACCTCCAGCCCAGGGGCCAAATGCAGCCCAGAGCTAATTTTTATGTGGCACTTTTTCAGTTCCTGGATCTGGCCCTCAAGCACTGAAAAACGGAGCTCCGAGTAAGGCATGCCCCCAAGGATAGGGGATCGATCCATGATCTGGACCTTCCTCTTCCTGAATGCACCCTTTAAGCAACCCCTGCCTAGAAGTGAAATGAGTACCCGCAAAAAAAGGGTTGAATTTCCAAATTTTCTGAAGTGACTCAAAGGTTTCAGGTACTAGTTGGCACTCAATTTGAGTATCCAGTGTCCCAGAATGCCGTCTTCCGGTTCCAATTGTTCCGTTTTCTGTCCCCCTGTTTTTTGACCGGTAACAGAAAAATTGGTAAATCAGTACTGGAAACGAATTATTTTTCAGGCATCCAGGTACCTGATCGGTGATTGAGTAGCCTGTCAAATACCCAACATGGTAGTTGAAAATGACTACGGATCATTTCTATAGTGCTACTAGGCATACACAGCGCTTTCCAGTCCGAGATTTTCAGAAACCGGTCCCTGCCCCAGCAGGCTTGCAATCTAAGATGCACACGAGTGAGGGGAACACACAGGAAAGACAGGCACACACACATTCCCATTTTTACAGATGGGGAACTGAGGCGGAGAGGTTTTGATTTGCACAAGGTCACCCAGTGAGTTCATTGGCTAGGGCAGGATTTAAATTCTGGTTTCCCCAGTCCAAGTCCGGCACCTTATCCACTACACCACCCTGGCTTTCATGAAAGTATTAGCCACGGATACCAAATTAGCGACCCATTTAAGCTCTATGCGGCTTTTGGAGCTTGTGCTACTTTTCAAAGTGGCGCCCTGGTAGCGAAACATTTCCCCACCCCTGTACTAGAGACTAGCTTGTGAGCTATCAATAGATCCTTATCTACCTCTTGGTCACTCCTGCTCTGAACAGCAACAAGGTTTGTACTATTATTATTATTATTTATTTTATTATAAACATTTATATAGTGCCAGACAAAGGGGGGTGGGGTGGAGAGACAGGGAGAGGGGACAGTGGGAGAGACAGGGGAGAAGACAAACAAACATTCAAGCGGATGCGAAGTCTCAGGTGCGAATGCTTGGCTTGGTTACAAAGAGGCTGGTTGCAGCAGTCAGCAGAGGAGGGCAGACAGCACGAGTGAGGGGAAAGACTAGCAGGCATTGGGAAAGGCAGCAAGGAAAAGCTAGGTCTTGAGGAGGGATTTGAAGGAGCGGAGGGAGGAGGCAAGGTGGATGTGGGCAGGGAGGGAGTTCCAGGCATAGGGGGCAGCGAGGGAGAAGGGTCGAAGGCGGTTAGGAGAGCAGGAGAAACGAGGGAGAGCGAGGAGTACAAACGGTTTCATCTTACAAGGTTGTTTGTTTTTTTTAAAGTGCTTTTCCTCTTTAAAATCCTGGGCATTTGATTATTGCAGAGGAATTAGGACACTAGGGACCATATTTGCCCAGATCAACTTTTTCTCTTGCAGAATCAATTTTTGCAAGAAGCAGATAAAACTTTTCTGTTGGAGAGTCGCTCGCAGTTAGGGACAGCTGCTTGCCAGCAAAGGAGATCAAATCATTGCTAGCCAGGTATATGAGAGTGCTTCCTTGTTAAGCACTAAATGGTCTGACAATTACTCTAAGACAGTCAGATCTGTGCATACAAAGCCTCTTCAAGATAATCAATCTAAACTTGCTTGGCCCTTCTCCTACGGCACAAACGCCCGTGCCCCCTGGAAGCTACACAGCCCCTCGATATTTTATTCACATCACACTCTGAGGAGCTCACTGTCTGGAATTCAATAGAAACTGTTCTCTGTGTGAAAGTAATTTCAGAAAGTAATCTAGTTTATGGAAATGAAAGGCATCAAAACACAAAAAAACACTGTTTCCGTACAAGTGCTTGGCTTCAAATATTTGACATGGAAATTTCTCTAATCCCTCCGGGGCACCCGGGTTTCATGAGTGTGAAGATCTTTGGAAATGAATTTCACAAATGTTTATTTGGAATCCCCCGGCCTATCAAATAAATTCAGGGATATCGGAGCATCTTGTTGAATCAGTCTTAATGATACCGATCTCAGATGGTGCGGAAGGTTAAAAGGTATGAATTTTAATTGGGCATGTAGAAGAAGTCATTTTCAATCATTGAGCTTGCACGCCAAGGGTAATAATAGCGCTTGCCGGAGCCTAAGCTCTCCCGTGCCCTAGCTGTCACTTTCTCTTCTTACAGAATGAAAGGCTAGCATTTGTCACATTTTATCCAAACATGGGAGGGATGTAGTAAAGGCAAAGTAGGTCTCATGTACTAGCTAACAACCGTGAGCACTGGGAGGAAAGTACAAGAAGTTTTTCTCCCAGTACAGTAACGGGTTTTGTTACCTGGGCTCCCCACAGTGTAAGGTTTGTATCAGGTTTAGTGGACAAAGGGAGTCCTTCATTAACACTTCATTAATCGAGCGAGAGAAAGAGCTGTGACTCCCTTGCTTATAGTTTGTTTATTGCTGGGGGTTGTGGGGAGGGAGTGGAACACCTTTTCTTGCTTTAGCAAGCTTAGTGTAAGCACTGCTGTCAAAGAACAAAGAAAGGTTACAGCCAGGCAGGAAGAAGCTATGTGCCTGAGATCAAGATGAAAATGTGAGTGTGTTTGTAAGAGATGATGATACATTATTATTATTATTATTTATTATTATTAGCATTTGTATAGCGCCAGCTGTGTACCTGGCACTTTACAGAACAATAAGAATGTAGCGGTCCCTGCCTATGGCTTACAATCTAATAGACGCGGAGGGGGAGACAAGGGATAAATAACAATCAAGTGGATGTGAAGTCTCTCAGGTGCACGTGCTTGGCTTGGTTGTGGATTCAGAGGAAAGTGACAAAAATGGTCAGGGGTCTGGAAACCAAGTCCTACGAGGAAAGGTTGGAGAAGCTGGGTATGTTTAGCCTGGAGAAGAGAAGACTGAGGGGAGACGTGACAGCTGCCTTCAAATATCTGAAGGGCCGTCGCACAGAAGATGGTGCAGACTTGTTCTCTGTTGCTCCTGAGAGCAGGACTCGAACCAGTGGGATCAAATTACAAGAAAGCGGATTTCCGCTAAACCTGAGGAAGAACTTCCTAACGGTAAGAGCCGTTCTCCAGGGGAACACAGGCTGCCTAGGGCGGTGGCGGCCTCTCCTTGGTTCGCTGGAAGCTTTCAAGAAGAGGCTGGACGGCCGTCTGTCCGGGATGCTGTAGCGGTGGATTTCCTGCACTGAGCAGGGGGGTTGGACTAGGTGAGATTCTAGGATTCGTTAGCTGCTGAAAGGATCCTCTGAGCGTCTTTAAAACTAAAAATTTAGAGCCAAAGTCAATGCACCCATTTGAGAATTCTGACTTGATAACAGGCTGAGTTTCAACTCAAAGCTTCAGTCTTGTACATACATGCATACGTGTACACAGAGCGTCCTTCCTCCCGACCCCCAGCTCGACCCCAGCATTATGACATCATGATGCCTAGAAAAGGGTGCAGTCATGGATCCCCTTCACCCTGCTCCTTTCTGACATGACCATTCCCCCTTTTCCAGGGGGTCATGACATCACAATGCTCAGAAAAGGGCAGGATGAAGTGGTTTTCCTGCCCCCTAAACATATTTCTGCTGCTGCTGCCCTTGGTTACACTAGCCCATGGCTGGCCTCCCAGGTTTGTATATTGTTGTTCATCACGTCAGGAAAGTCCATAGGGGCGTGAGGGGGCAGGAACGTTTCGATGGCCCTCCACTGGTCTGATATGGCTGCCCCCAAAAGCTCCGATGCTCTGGATTACTGGTAGGGCAGAAACTCGCCCTTGACATTCTCAAAAATCTCACTGAGAATCGACTTCTTGAAGAAATTTTCAGACTCAAGAACCTTGCAAAAATTGGGCTTCTCAGCGGCGTTCTCATTAGGGATGGGCGAACGCAGTTCGGAGTTCGGACCGAACTCGGTCTGTTTGGTCGACCGAACCGAACTTCCGAACGGAACTCAAATTTCAAACCGAACCAAATTTCCGAACTCCATTCTGTTCGCCCAACCCTAGTGGCAACACGCACCCAAAAACCTGGTTTTGAATGGTCGAACTTGGCTCGGAAGTTCGGAATTCGACCGAACTTGATCTGTTCAGTTGACCGAACTGAACTTCCGAACCGAACTCGAATTTCAAACCGAACTGAATTTCCGAACTCAAATTTCAAACCAAATTCCCAAACTCCGTTCTGTTTGCCCATCCCTAATTCTCATGAGATTCTGGAAGATGGCAGCTGGGGCCGTGCGTGCGCAGAATGACTGCCGTGGCCATTTTGCACGTACGTGAAGCATGTTTTGACGTTCTCAAGAATCTTACGAGATTCTCGAAAACTGTGGTGAGTATGCGTGAGACCTCGCTGGGGCTGAGAGAATCTTGCATGTTCTTGCAAGAGTGCAGATGCATTCTACTTTCACCTCTAGTTCCTGGCTAGCCCGGAGAAATCATGGGTTCCTCCAGAGACTTTTGATGCAATACCTGAAGTTTCTGGGATAAACTCGTAGGGCTGGCAAGCTAGCGGGTAAATACTATGGTGAATCAACAGGTCCCAAGCGGGGGTGAGTGGAAACACTGTTGTGCCTGGGTATTAACTGAAGGAAGGGGAAACTGAGTCAGGGAGTCAGAACTGCAGGGATGACCTGGCTGCACTTGCATGCTAAGACAACAAACCTCATATTCTTAACCTAGCATTAGCTCTTAGGGTCGATTCCTACCCCGGCTGCACAGCTTTTGCAATAACTCACAAGGTAGTGGCTCTCCAACGTCACCCTTTTAGGGTATTGTCACCTGCACACGGGCACACAATGTCCCCAAAGGAAAGTTGGTTACCAGTAACCATTTTTTTGGTATGTGAACAAAAATGCATGGGGTAGAAATCTACCCCGATTTGTTTAATCATGATTTCTACCCCAAGCGTTAAAATTTGTAATATACCCAGTTTCCCCCCCCCCCCGAGGTATATTTCTACCCCAGGCTGGAGTAGAAATGTACCCCCAAGAGGTCTGATGTGATTTGACATATTCAGCACTTTAAGTGCCAAAGGACTGGGGTACAAATCCACACCGTGATGCACGCAATATTGTATTTTCCAAAGGATAATACTAGGGTTTTTTAAAGCAGGAACGAAAGAGTGACCTGGGACCTCTCTTTGTTTAAATTCCTCCTGCAACTTACCTTCTTCCTCTCTGGTAACTGGAGGACTAAGAACTCCATAGCCAGCTCCACACGGAGGCATTTCGTCGATGAATTAAGGGGGGTTGGTGTGATTACTCCCCAATCTCTTCCAGGGAGAGGAGTACAGAATTGCTTTCAGGGTGTCCAAATGCATCATGGGAACGTCTTTGCATCCCAGCAACTGGCATCAGCGCGGCTCCCTGGCACCCGCGGGGGAGGAGGGGAGGGGAGATTCTGAGGTAAATTTGAGTCGACGTGATGGTAGAAGAGAACGAACAGTTAGGGTACTGAGGGGTCACTGGGTCTCCCAGCAGGGACAGGTGCATGACACTCTGCAGTTGGCTGCCAGCCAAGGACTCCGCTGTGGGATTTTTGCCAGTCACGCATGAAGAACAGACACCAGCGTCTCTCCGCTCCGACCGGGCACTAGAGAGACAAAGCAGGCTGCTTTCTTTCGTAGGCCGCATTTCGACAAGTGGTTAATTCAGTGTAGTGGGGCCTTACTTCTGTTTTACTCCGGAAGCGTTCACACACACACGCGGCGCTCTAAACCCAAATTATTCAGGAGTAGGAACAGGTGTACGTACTACTGAAAAATCACTAGTCCATCCTCCCCTTGCGTTTGTATTTCCAAGCAATTGTTGGCATGAACGCTTATCGGCGTGAGGGGAGTGACTGGTTCAGCAATCGTTGTGGGGATTTTTAGATGGAGAGCTGCCCCACCTCTACTCTGCCTCACCCCCTGGGCGGGTCGTCTGTTTAAAGGTGGCCCGCTCGGGGGTTAGGTGGAGCAGAGGCAGGGCAGGCTGTTTGTGCTCTGGGGCAGCTCTGCCGGTGATGCTCTGGAAGCAGCACAAGTGGAGCGGGCCCTCCAAACCCAGAGCAACGGCACGGGTGGGGCAGCGATCCATCTCCTCAGTGGATGGGCCACTGCAGCTCTGCCGTAGAGCTGCTGGTGAGAGCGGCGGCCAATCCAACTGGTGTGGGGGAGGGGGGTCTCTGTGGAGGTGGAAATTGGGCCACGGCAGCGGTGGATCGGTCTGTCTGAACAGACAGACATGAATCAAGGGTGTTGTCCGAACACTACCAAAGGGGAGTAGTTACTTCGGTTTAATTAAAACTGAAGTAGCTACTTTGGTTTATGGTGTTCATATGAACACTACTAAAGTGGAGTAGTTACTTCGGTTTAATTAAAACTGAAGTAGCTACTTTGGTTTATGGTGTTCATATGAACACTACTAAAGTGGAGTAGTTACTTTGATTTAATTAAAATGGAAGTATTTACTTCAGGTTACTTCTGTTCGTCAGAACATGGCCGCACGCACAAAGAGTGGCTACTGCCCTGTTTGCTCTGTGGCAATCATGAGAATAGGTTGGTTTGCAGGCATCAAGGACTCCTAAAGGCCTGGTTAACTTAAAAAGTGACCCTCTGCAATGTTGCCAAGTCCCCCAGACAATCATGAGTTTCTTACATTCAGGGACCCAGTAGCCAGGAAGGAGTTAATTTTACTGGAAACTCCACTGCATCTCCAAGCCTAGCTGTGACTTGGTTGCCTCTTGGTAATCTCTGCAAACTGCTTCTCTTATGAGCAGAAGTCCTCCAATGCACCCATCCAACAGCGTACACCGGGGCAAAGTCCACAACGCCAGATTCACAAGTGCAAACTCTTACCTATCCTCTGTAATTTGCAGTATTCACTGAACACAGAAAATTTATGCGGGAGGATTGCTTTGGAGCCCTTGCGATTGGCAGGGATAAAAATTTAAAACCATGAGTGGTGTGGAACATGTAACTAGAGAGCAGTTATTTACCCTCTCTAACAGTACTAGAACAAGGGGACACTCTAAAATCAACTGGCAGAAGATTTAAAACAAATAAGATAAAGTATTTTTTCACCTGACAAACAGTTGGGTCTTACAGGCCTGACGAAAGGCCAACAGGCTGGGAGCCAGGTGAGCTTCCTCTGGGAGGGAGTTCCACAGCCGTGGTGCGACCACCGAGAATGCCCCCTCCACCGTGGCCCCCCAGTTCACCCAGCGGACCCCCAAGAAGGTGCCCCCGGCAGATCGCAGAGATCCTTCTAGGACCCCGGGGAGTGAGGCGGTCTCTCAAGTAGGAGGGGCCCAGAGCGTGTAGCGCTTTAAAGGTCAAATCCAGCCCCTTGAATCGGGCCCGGAACGCTATAGGCAGCCAGGGCAGAGCCTGGAAATGTGCTCCCTACGGCCCGTCCCTGTCAGGAGGCGGGCTGCCGCATTCTGCATCAGCTGCAGTTTCTGAGTCGCCACCAAGGGCAGCCCCAAGTAGAGCGCATTGCACTAATCTAGCCTTGAGGCGATGAATGCATGGATGAGGGTGGCCAGGACAGAGCTTGAAACATATGGCTGGATCCTACGCACAAGATGTCATTGGCGAAAGGTTCCCTTTGCCACTGTCTCCACCTGATGATCCAGGCGGAGTCCAGGGTCCAACTGGACCCCCAAACTCTGCACCTGCGGGGCCAGCGGGGGGGCAGATCCCCTCCACGAGGGGAACCATCACCTCAGCTACCCTACCCACCAACATCACCTCCGTCTTATTGGGGTTCAGCTTCAATCTGCTCATCCTCATCCAGTCGCTCGCTGCCAACAGCCACTGGGAAAGCACCGAGACTGCAGGACCTGGCTTTGTTGAAAAGGAGAGGTAAAGTTGGGTGTCATCAGCACGCTGGTGGCAACGCACACCAAACCGTCTCACGACCTCACCCAGGGGTTGCATATAGATGTTAAATAACAATGGAGACAGAATCGAACCTTGCGGTACGCCACAAGCAAGATCCCATGGGCTAGATGTTTTTTCCCCCACAGGACCACCCGCTGGTTTCTGCCTGAGAGGAACGATCGGAACCATTCTAATACAGTCCTGTCCACCCCCTCCCCCAGGTGTTTGCTTCCTGTGCACTCAGTTCACCCACCTGCCAGGCTGTCTGTCTGAAGGTGGCTGAACCCATGGGTATGTGCTCCAGCCCACTCCCTCTCCATCTAAAAACACCCTATGTCTCGGCCTCAGTTCACCTATCTGTAAAATGGGAACAATGCCTACCTCCCAGGGTTGTTGTAAGAGCGAACTAGATAAGGATTGCAAAGCATTTTACACACTTGACAGTGCTGTAAATATAGTATCAAAATCAATGGCAGCTGAACCACCGACTGCAAAGTCCTCCTCCCCTTTTACCATCCTGCCCCGCCCTTTGCTCGAAACTCCCTCACTGAAGACATAGTATACATTTCATTCCCTCCCTCACAACCTTCATATCTCTCCTAAGATCCTAGCTCCTTGCCCCCCATCGATTGCTCCTTTAGATTTCTCCTTCCACTGTCCCATCCTTCAAGATCCCCTCTTCCCCTTGTAACTCAGCTAAGCCCATGCACTTGCAACTTCTCGGCTTCATAAATGCATCCCCTGTCTCTCCCCTTATCGTTCCCTCCCATTGTCCATTTTATTAGGACCTCCCAGCTTTCCGAAGGAGCTGTAAGACCTGGCTGTTCCGTCAGGCATTTGGCGAGGGAGAGGAGGAGTGGGTTGGTTTTTATTATTTTTTATTGATGTTTTATTATGTTTTATGATATTTTATTGTGTTTGTCTTTGACGTTAGCTGCCCCGGGTTGCCTGTGGCAAGAGGGGTGGGGTATAATTTTTTAAAATAAATTATTACTATTATTCATATAGATAGCACATATGGTGCTTCAGTAGTTAGACACAGGACCCTGCCCCAAGGGGCTTACAAATCTAGGAAAGATAAAGGAGAGGGGAACATAAAAAGAGACAGGGAGACATTCTTGAAGCTGAGAAGTCACATGTGCCGATGCTTAGCTGAGTTACAAGGAAGAGGAAGTTTCTGAGTGAAGGAGGCAAGAGGAGACCTCATTCTAGATTGTAATCCCCTTGGGGCAGGGACCTGTATCTCTGAGCATGACTCTTCAGCACCAGATGCTTTGCTGGTGCTATATAAATAATGATAATAATAAATAATATTGACACTATTGATAACAGCATAACACTCTGGCAAAGGGCTGCCTATGGAAAACAGAGTTGAATAGCACCTTTCAGCAAGATGCAAAGCATTGGACCTGCGACACTTCCCAGTATTTGATTTTGTGTGTTTTGTTTTATGGTGGAGATTCTGTGATCTGGGTTTCCGTCTTTCCTCTCTGATCTTTGTCCCATCAGAGCAAACTGACTCTCTGGGCATTTTTTAGAGAGGAGGGCTGCCTGTGCCAGCACTGGGCCCCATCTGTCTAACGGCAAACCCCCAGATGTTGAAGCAGAGCAAGGCACCCCCTGCTCTGTGCCAGCCTCACATCCTGGAACACCACCGGTGGAGCGGGCTGGCCAAATCTGGGGGCACTGGCCTGAGGGGGAGCTGCGGCCTGGCTGCTCGGCCGACCCATGCTGCAGCTCCGCCTCTAGCTGGCTGTTGCCCCAGCAAAGGCCATAGAGTTGTGGGCGGCAGCCTAGGGTGCCCGCCTGGTGATCCTTCCCCAACTCTATAGTGCGGGGGTGCTATGTGGGCGGACTGCAGGTCGGGGAACCTGCTGGGTCAATTTACACCGGACCCAGGTGGCTCTGGAAGTAGGGTGCACTCCTGGAGCAGCGCTGGGGGCAGCCATCTCCCCCCCCGCCCCCCCCCAATCCATCGAAAAGTACACTCTGTTGGTTACATGTGATCTGGGCCCCCTATGGACAGCGCCAATGCTGAAATTTGTTTAAAATGGTCTACCAGGACCCAAGCCTGTCCAAGAAGCCACCCCACCCCAGAGCTTGTCAGAGCAGGAAACTGAGCCCTAGTCTCCAGCTAGCAATGCAACCACTGGACTAACCTGCCCCTCCGGCTAACAATGCAACCACTGGACTAACCTGCTGTATCCTCCGGCTAGCAATGCAGCTACTGGACTAGCCTGCCCTAGTCACCAGCTAACAATGCAACCACTGGACTGGACTAACCTGCCCTAGCCGTCAGCTAGAAATGCAACCACTGGACTAACCTGCCCTAGCCGTCAGCTAGCAATGCAGCCACTGGACTAACCTGCCCTAGCCGTCAGCTAGCAATGCAGCCACTGGACTAACCTGCCCTAGCCGTCAGCTAGCAATGCAGCCATTGGACTAACCTGTCCTAGCCGTCAGCTAGCAATGCAGCCATTGGACTAACCTGCCTCTTTACAGTTGAATATAAAACAGGATTTCTTGTGATTTAATCTATACGATGACCAGCACAGGGTCTGGGTTAATGAAAGCCAAAAAAACCATCCAGTTTTTTTCTGTTTTTTGTTTCCAACCCTGAAATGGCCAATATCAGCCTTTTCCTGGTCTCTCTCATTTTGGGGTGCACACTCCTACTGGAGACATTTCCCAAGGCTCAGCCTCTCCTTGAATGGACTTGCCAAGGGTGAGCTCTGGCCCCTCCCCCGCACCAAAAAAATCAAGCCCTGGACAGCGGGCTGCTAAGCTTCTGATAAAAACACTTATTACAGCGGATGGCAATAAACACGCTCAATTTCTAAAACAGAAACACTTACTCTAGGAGGATGCAGGAAGTGAGTTCAACGCTGGCTGTGGCTCTGATTAAGAATGAAAAGGTGGCTTTTGAGTTAATTATAGATTTGGTAAACTTGTGCTTTAAAACAATGCCACATGTGTCCTCCCTCCAACTCCAAATTGCCAGTTTACTGGCATGTCTCCTGTTGAACAGCAATTATACGTAATGCGGTCCTGAGCTTTTCCCATTTGTCCTAATGTCACAAAGTTTATAATTAGAAACCCTTCACATTGATTTGGGGCGTGTCTTAATTTCTTAAGCCTTCCACATGCAATCAAGCCATTCACAAGAGCAGCGGCCTCTCGGCCCGTGGGATCAAAACATAACCAACCATGGAAGTTCGAGCATGATTCACTTATTTATGGCAATGTGCCCCTGGAGAGATTTGGGCTGCATCCTCAGCGGGTGGAAAACTGGCGTTCATCCTTTGACCACTGGATGAACTAACTCAGTAGTTAGTTCATCTGTTGTCACAAAGCACGAACTAACTCAGTAGTAAAGAAAACCTGACATTGAGACTTGCACCCACTCGTCTTTTGAGAAATCTTAGCAAGAAGGCAACACTGTGGCAATTGGTGCCATTTATTCAGGACACTGATAATCAAGAAGATAGGCCCATCAGTGACCATCGGCCAAGTTGTTGCGGGTCATGAGGTGAAACCTCTGGCTTCATGGCCTTGCTCCTCCCTGTCTTTCTGGCCTTGTTTCCCTGCTATCTTCTCACCTGAAAACATTGCTCTTGTTTTACCACCACCCTCTCCAGAGTCTCCTGCTCCTTCAGCCGTCTCTTCTCCCAGGCTGCCCTCTATTCCTGGAACTCCCTTCCTGAACGCGGAGACTCTGCTGCCTTCCTTGAAACCTTCAAACCCCTCCTAAAAACCTACCTCTTTGGGCAAGCCTTCCTCAACTCCCCCCGCCCCCCGATTGCTCAATTATGCCTCTGCTTGCTTACATCCCCCGTTTGCCAATACACCTGCAATTTCTCAGCTTTATGAAGATAACCCTGTCCCTCCCAATGGGTGTTTTTACATGTGATGGGCTGCCTCCGCTGCCACAGATGTCTCTGGGCGGTGGGGGTTAATAACATCTGGCGGCCCTTTTGAAACGTGACCTGTTGTTGGGCATTGATTAATCCATGCCCAACATCCCATCTGAAAAGCTGCCCCATCCCCTTGTCTATCCTAGATTGTAAGTCCCTTGGGGCAGGGGAGCTGTCTCTAATCATGACTATTCAGCACTGTTCACGTTTGGTGGCACTGTCTAAATACTACTACTATGATGGGAGTGAACAACAGACAAGGAATGGATCATTCCACCTATGCCCAGATTTTGTATATTTCCGCGGAAGTATCCGGTAGCGGCCACTGTCAGAGACAGGATGCTGGGCTAGATGGACCACTGGCCTGACCCACTATGCGATTTCTCTTTCAATGGGTCAGAAACTTGGAGACGGAACTTCCCAATGTTATTTATGATGCTTTATTGGAATACAGCATTTTCAAATGATGAGCAGAGACCACTGTTCAGAACAGTCACCTTAGCCTCGACGTTGCCGAAGGTGGAGCCACCCCCTTACACAGTTCCTGCAGGAAAGCCGGCGCTGCCCCTTCGGCACAAAGTGGAAGAAAAAGTCCAGTCCAGAGCAGCCCAGTCACAGAAACAGCTCCCCGCTGGCTTGCGTGTCTAAATGATGCATTTCACTTTGATCCCTGATGCCATGTCATGTTGTTCTTTTTCTTTTCATTTAGATGCACTAAACAGAAAAAACAAGAACCAACAAGTAAATAAATTCCTCTCTGGTGCATGTCATAAAGGATGAATAGAATATAATTGAGACTAAAGTTGTCTCTTCTTTAGTGAGAACAACTGATTATTGCACATATTACTACATCTATCCACCAAGGTGTCTTGATAAAGCAGCTTCTTGTGCACGAATGACAAATTTACATCCAACCCAATTAATATTTTCCTCTTGCTTCCAGCCAGTTTTATTGCTTTTATGAGACATGATCTAAAATTAATCAACGTCATTGTGCCACCTACTTATAGAACAGAGCTGAAATGATTATCTGCAAAAAACAAAACAAAATAGCAACAACCCAATGGTATACCCATTGGAATTAGGGTACTCGATTAGACCCAGCAACATCGGGTTCTAATTGGTACCTGGTTAGTGCCCGATGGACTAATCAGATGTACCAATTTATTGACGTCTCATACTGATTTATCGACTTCTTGTACTGATTTGTTGATCATCTGGTACCAATTTACCAGTTTTCCATTACCCAAATCGGTCAGTAAAATGGAAAATTGGTAATGCAGTATCCTGGAATTTTGGGTAATCGGGAGCCTGGCTCGGAATTCGGGTGCCAATTGGTCACCCAACAGACTACTTGAAATTGCAGGTATTACCAGCGGGTAGCAAATGTGCTACCTGTTTCAGCTCTATTATAGAATCATAGAGCGGGAAGGGAATTCAAAATTAGTATTATCCAACCCCCTACTCCTGCTTGCTCTATATCTAGATACAGCATCGCAGACAGATGCTTGGCCAACTGGTTTGGTAAAATCATCAAGCAAGGAGATCCCTAGGCAGCTCTTTCCTTTGCCCAGCTGCTCTTCCAGCTAGGATGTGTCCCCTAATAGTTAATTGAAATCAGTCTATCTTCTTATTTAAACCCATTCCGTGTCAGCATTTGCTCCCTTATTCTTCTTTTATTTAAGCTGAACATAGCCAGTCCTTCCAGCCTTACCTCATGTGACTTGCATTCTATTCACTTGATTGTTTTCATTTTTCTCCTCTGCATCATCTCCAATTTGTTGACCCCTTTCTTGAAGTGCAGTGCCCCAAACTAAACACCACTGCAGTCTCACCAGGGCTGGTGACACCCTCACTTCCTGGGTTTTGAATATGATGCATGTGTATTGAAGCCAGAAATGTGGTGTAGTGGATAAGGTGCTGGACTTGGAACTGGGAGACCAGGATTCGAATCTCACCCTAACTAATGAACTCACCAGGTGGCCTTGGGCACCAACCTCTCAGCCTCAGTTCCTCGTCTGTAAAATGGGAATGTGTGTGAGAGAGAGCCTTTCCCTGTGTGTTTCCATCATCCTTGTTCATCTTCGATTGTAAGCCCGTTGGGTAGAGATCCATCTCCAAAATCTGTAAAGTGCTGTGTATGCCTAGTTGGGCTATAGAAATGATAAGGAATAGCCAAGAACATGTACCTGAGTTCTCGCATCCTCATGATTGTTGCATCCCTTGTCTCTCCCTCTGTTCCCCCTTCCCTATCTCCCCTCCCCCTGTCTTTAGATTGTAAGCTCTCCGGCAGGGACCGTCTCTATCTTATTCTCTGTAACGCGCCAGGTACATTGCTGGTGCTATATAAATGCTTATAATAATAATGTGATTTGCTGTTTTTGCAACATTGATGACTTATGTTCAAGTTCATGAGTTGCCAAAGCCCCCGGGCCCTTCTCTGCAGTGCCACTGCCTACCCAATTGCCCCCATTTTATTCTTGTACATTTAATTTTTCATTCCTATGTTGCATTTGTCTTTGTTAAACCTTATTTTGTCCCCCCACCGGACTCTATTATTTCTAGATATATTTTTTTTACTGTAATCCTTTCCTCCAAAGTGTTTGCCACTCCTCTCAATTTTGTGTCATCCACAAATGTGGTGCATATACTCTCCACGCTATCTTCTAAAGTAATTAACAAAAAAGGTAAATGAAGAGGACTGGGTCCAGGACAGATTCCCTGCAAGACTCCACTTGTTACCTTCTCTGAGTTCAATACTGATCCATAAATTATTCTTTGAATGTGGCTTTTCAACTAGTTGTGAGCCCACCTAATGGTAATTCCTTCCAGGCTGCATTCCTCAGCTTTCTTATGAGAATGTCATGTGAAACGTAGTCAAAAGTCAAGATATATGATGCCTCTTTATTTATTTTTCATTTATTTATTTATTAAACGTTTGCTAGCCCGCCCCCTCCTGCCAAGGCAACTTGGGGTGGCATGAAGTATAAAAGCACAAAATAAAATATTATTATTATTATTTATTATCATCATGCATTTATATAGCACCAGCAATGTACCTGGTGCTTTACAAAGTAATGGAATAGACATGGTCCCTGCCCTAGGGCTTACAAATCTTAAAAATTCAATAAAAGCAGTCCTTTCCCCCCACCCCAACGCCACCCCTCTCCCTTCCCTTCTCATTCACCAACCCCTTGTCTACTAACCCTGTTACCTTGTGGGAATAGGAAACTTTCCTAAGTAAAGTTACATTCTGCAGACTTATTCGAACCAGCCTTAGGTGATCTACCAGAACCCTTCCGTGGGCTCCAGAGCCAGGATCCTTCCCGCCGGCTCCCAGCTCTAGGGCACATCAGCAACCAGTGTCAAGAATGGAGAGGAGCAGTGAGCACTCCTTTTTAGAGAGAGTCTTCCCCTGACACACTGATCTCTCCAAGCCCCTCGCCTCCAACAGACATTCCCTAGGACGCCGGTCCCACTCTCCTCCCCACAGGCAATCTCTGAGGGTTGGTCCCCATCTCCACACTGTGATCTGCTGGTGTCTAGCTTGTGGTCTGCCAGTAGATCATGATCGACCTCTTGGTTACCCCTATCCTAGGCAGAATCGTTGCTGTTCTCCATTTCCTGAATTCAAATATCACAAATATAAGATGATAAGGAGTGCCATTCTGGGTCAGAACAATGGCCTATCAAGCCCAGCATCCTGTCTCCGACAGTGGCCAATCTCAGTCGCTTGGAAGAAGTATCGAACAGATCACTCTAGGGCAATCCATTCCCTGTTGTTCACTTCCAGCTCTTGACAGTAAGCAAACCTACTTAGCTAATAGCTGCTAATGGACCTATTCTCCAGAAACTTATCCAATCCTTTCCTATACCAAGTTATACAACTTGCCTTGGCCACATCTTTCTTTCTTTAATAAATTTATATCCTGCCCCTCCTGCAATGCAGCCCGAGGCGGCTCACAACACTAAAATACAATAAAAACAATTTAAAACACTCAGTACAATATTAAAACAGGGCTAGCTACATTAAATAATATAAATAATAAGTAAGGTGGGGGAGATAAAACCCCTCACCCTCCCCTCCCACCCTCCCCAAAGGCCTGGGCAAACAGCCAGGTTTTACAACTTCGCCCGGTCACCGAGAATGCCCTCTCCATTGTGGCCCCCTGCTTAACACGGGGGACCTCCAAGAAGGCACCCCTGGCTGACCGAAGGAGCTGCCCTGGGGTGCGGAGGGCGAGGCGGTCCCTGAGGTATGAGGGGCCCAGACCGTATAGGCTTTATAGATCAACACTAGCACCTTGAACTTGGCTCGGCACGCTATCGGCAACCAGTGCAGAGCACTAGCTGCAGCCTCCGAATCAGGAACAAGGGCAGCCCCACGTAGAGCGCGTTGCAGTAGTCCAGCCTCAAGGTGACGAAGGCATGGATGAGGGAGGCCAGGTCCGGGCCGGAGACGAACGGACGCAGCCTACACACCAGATACAACTGGCGAAAGGCAGCCTTAGCGACTGCCTCCACCTGCCGCTCCAGACGCAGATCTGCGTCCAGTATCACCCCCAGACTCCGAACCTGAAGACCACAGGAGGGCGAACCCCCCCAATCAGGGGGGCCACCACCTCCCTCACTCTTCCCACCAACATCACCTCCGTCTTATCGGGCTTGAGTTTCAGTCTGCTCAGCCACAGCAACATCTTCTGGCAACAAATTCCATAACTTAGGGTGTTTTCAAACAAAACACTCTCCACCCACTATACATGTTTCAGGGTTGCAGGGTTGCCCTATGGGTGCCCTGTAACATGTATAGTGGGTGGAGACAGAGTATCTTGTCTGAAAACGCCCTTGATTGTGCTTTGAGTGGAAAAATACGTTCTTCTACTTGTTTTAAATCGCCTACCAGTTATTTTCATGGAGTGTCCCCTAGGTGAGAGGGTAAATAACCGCTCCCTATTTATTCATTCCACACCATGATGATTTTATAAACTTCTGTCATATCCCCTCTGTCGTCTCTTCTCCAAGATGGAGAGCCCCAACCTACGCAGCCTCACTTCCTAGGGGAACCGTTCCATACCCCTGATCATTTTTGTTGTCCATCCCTGTACCTTGTCTAGTTCTACTATATGTTTTTTGAGATGGGGGTAACCGAACTGCACACAATATTCAAGGTGCGGTCGCACCATAGATTTATATAGTGGCATCATGATATTTTCAGTTTTATTCTCTATAAACAAACTACGTTTGCTTATTTTTGTGAATTGCTTTTATTGTGTCCAGAATTAAACTAAATTGAACTTGTTGCACAGAACCAAAGCAAGACTCTGCGGATGCATTAGAGTTATAAAGAGAGGGGATGGGAATTCCAGCTTAATCAGACTGCTTTCCACCCTCTGAATGGCAGACAGTTACATCTGGATGGTTTTGCTCATTTTCAGTCGAACGTGAATGTCAGGGTTGTGTGTCATTCGGGAAGCTTGCATATGCTAATAGTTTATAGCTGAACAGGTTTTTTTTTGCATTCAGCAGTAATATTAATATTTCCAAACTTTGCATTCCAAACACTGAAATTAAATTAAGTCTTGTTTAAAATAACAATAGTATAAATTTGTTTTAAATGAATTTAGTGTCATTTCACTGTTTGGAGTGGGATGTGTGAAAATATTAACCGCGCCGGTAAGAGTAAACATCTAAGTCTATTAATTTTATTGAGGCCGCGGAGAGATCCACATGAACTATTTCTGTGTGTGTTTGGTTAATATTTTATTGGAAATTGGTGTTAGCAAATGCAAATCCAAATGTGCTTTGCGTATGAAGGTGTAAAATTCCTCCAACAACTTAATAACTGCTTAACATTGATGGAAGGTGTTCTTTATTCAAGAAAACAAATCAAGGCTCAATAGACCCTTGATAAAGCAAGGTGATGAACCGTCCCCTATGTACGGAACAGATGGCTGCTATGCAATACATCCTTGGGAAAATTCTGCCCAGGCTGGGGCAACTTATGTGCTCATCCATGCGTGCCCCACCACGCGGGGAGCATTGCTACGAGGGCCTTGAGCAGCGACCGACCACTATCAACCGTTGTGCAAAGCCACATCACGGCTGGGGGCAGGATTCTGGTCGGGCTGGGGGGGGGGGAGGGAGAGGAGGCCGGGCTTGTGTGACTGGTGCGGCGGCTTGCTCCGGATGTGGCAGCAGCTTCAGCGGTAGCCAGCCCACCCGGCTTCCCTGCGACCGTGTGCCCAGCTCTCTGCACTTGGCCCCGCAGGGTGGCAGTGGTGATTGCATGCCATGGGGCCGTGCGGGGATCGGGCCATTGCAGCTTATCTGGCCGAACACGCTATCCACTGCCTGTCTCCTTGGGTCTGCTCTCCAGAACCACAGTGACCTCATCCTCCATAGGGGTTATACCATCACGCTTCAGGAGAGCTGAAACAAGTACCTGCAAAAAATAGGTATACTTAATTGCGGTACTTGACCCAACCTGTAAACTTGGGTACTAACAGGTACCTGATTAGTGTCCGAAGGGCTACCTGGGACACCCATTTACTGATTTTATGCCTATTTTCCAACTTCCGGTAATGACGTTTTTAGTTTCTGTCCTGATTTTTTTTTTTAAAAAAAACAAAATTTCCCATCCCACTTCCTCTACCTATTTACCGTTTTACAGATTGGTAATGCTAACTGGCAAATTGGTAACTCAGTAACAGTAATGCCCAGTATTTTCAGGCAACTGGGTGCCCGACTCGGTATCTGGTTACTAATCGGGCACCTGACAGACTTCTCAAGAAAACTGGTATTACCCACGAGTAGCAAATGTGCTACCCGTTCCAGCTCTGTGCTTAAGCCTATCTGGCAATCTCGACCAGTACTGCCATGTACTTTGTATCCTTTGGGGCAAGGAGGAAGACACCTGGGGGGCAGGGGGGATGGACTTGCCTACATGGGGCTACTCCAGTACAAAAGAGATTTTTTTAAAAATCAAACTTCTCCGCAAGGCTTGACCAAGGCTCCGTTATTGGGGTTCACCTGAAACCAAGGCATGGAACTCTCCCCTTCTCTGAAAAGATTGACTATATCAGAGTCGCAGCTATCAAACTCAGGGGCACAGCTATAATAGCTGCAGCTGGTGGCCCATAAACTTGTGGGGCTCACAATGCATGTGTAATTCATGTGCCTCTTGGCTGGGAGCAAGTCAAGGGGGGCAGAGGGGAATTCCATCTTTTGCCCTTAGACCCATTCCAATCTAGCAACACTTCTGATCCAACCACAGAAAATATTTTTCATCTTGCATTGGGGGAAAGGCTCTGGGCTAGACTGAGTGGGGCTTGAGGCTTGTTGGAAGGGATGACAGGAGCTGAGGAATGTCAAGGGAGGTCTGGGGGAGATGAGGGGAGCCTCACCGGTTGAAGGAAGCTGATGGGTGGGAAGGCTGAAGGGTTAGTGGCAGCTTGGGGATGAGGGGAGCAGGATGATTTTATGTCACCTATTTATATTTTGTTTTTAATATGTTGTGAATGGCCCTGAGCCTTTGGGGACAGGATGAGATAAAAATCGATGATAAAAAAATGTGAATCAATTAAATGAATGATAAATAAAACTTAGTTTTAAGAATGTGAGTACACTTTCAATGGTACGTTCACACAGTATATTGAGTATGTGCTTAAGAAACTTGCTGCATTGGGGCCTTGGTGATAATGGTAAAGTCAGGGACTAGTGGTGAAACAAGTACCCACAAAAACACGTGTACTCAGTGAATTTACGGTATCTGAATCCACCCGACAACATCGGGTACTGATCAGTAGCCAGTTGTGTCCTGATTCGGGTCCCCGATGCTCTGGAAAGTCGACTTCTGGTCCCAGATTAATGTCAACCTCTGGTCCTGATTTTTTTAAAATTTCTGTCCCCATTTTTCTGACCCAATATACCGACCCATAATTGGAAAATCGAAACATCGGTACTGGAAGCTACTAACTTTGGGGGTTTCTGGGTACCTGATCGGTACCTGGGTATCCATCCCATCAGGTTCCCAGTGTGCTACCTGAAAATGTAGGTAATACCCCTGGGTATGAAATTTAGGACTTGTTTCTGTTCTAACAGGGACACATTTTAGAGAGGTGGAGAAGGGGGGGGGGGTGACCAAGTTATAGAAACAGTCTGCACACACAGGACAAGAGATAACCCCCAAAACTAGGCTTGAGTGATGGGGGAAATGGTAGCATGTCAACAATCATGGGGATGGGAGGAAAAAGACAAGAATTAGGAAGAAAGATAAGAAGTTCTGTTTGGGGTGATTTTCACTTTCAGACATCCTAGAAGACATATCAGAGTCAGAGAGACAGCCTGAGATGTAAGACTGGATAGGAGGAGAGAGCTTAGTGGCAAAGAACTAGATTGGTGAATGATCAGCATGTCAGTATTACTGTTAAATGCGTGCTTTTTCTTTTTCTTGAATAAGCGGCCTTGTGGAACATCCTGCCAATGGAAGATGCATTCTTGGAACCCCCATAATTTAACCCAAAGCCTGCGAGTTTATAACCCTTTCCAAAGCTCATGGGTTTTGCTTTCCCCCCTTGCCAAATTCCTTTAAATTGCAAATGTGCATATTCTCGTTATCCATGTAAATGCCCAATCCCGCTAAGCTCTTGGCTTCGGTGATAGTCCTGTCAATATTTGTCAGGCTTCAAATCTGTGGAGCCCAGGTTTAAATAGATGTCTGACAGTGATTCAAAATAGAGAGAGAGAAAGAGAGAGAGAGAGCAAAAGGCAGCAAAGGAGAGGTCTTGGGAACAACAATGTTGAAGTGATATTAACCAAAGAAACTACTCTCCACTGCACGATTTAATAGTCTTTTTGCTTAATAAAAGGTGGGAAGATTATTTTTTTATAGATAATTTAGCCTTTTTGTGTTTAGCAAGAATCAAACAAATCATTCGGTGCCGCAAGCTCTCAAACAATGGGGCCTGGCTTCCTAAGGAGGTGCAATGCACTGTATTAGCCAGGTTCTCTGGTCGTGATCCACAGACCATTTATAACTGAGTTAGGTAGTTTGTGGATCATGGCCACTGTCTCTGTCACATTTGAATGTTCAGATTCAAAGCAATTGCATGGCCTGGCTTGGGATCTGACGTTCTCAGAAGTGGATTAAGATTTTTGGTATCTGGCAGCGTGGGATTTGGTAATTCATTCAGTATTCGGTAATTTGATATTGGCTAGTTTGGTATTTGGCACCTGGTTTTGTATATGGCAGTTCATTGGGTATTTGGTAGCTTACTATTCATGCAGTTTGTTATTTGTGTATTTGCCAGCTCTTTTGGCAATCATGCCAATAGAAAGTTGTTGATTGGTTAGCCCATGCCACATGATGAAGGGGAAGTTATTTGATTGGATAATGGAATGTAATAAAAGTTATGGCATTCCAATAAAGTAGCAAAGTAATGGATACTTGAATTTATGAAGTAACAAGAAGACATGTTGCTGAGGGACTGAATGCCACAGCACTGAAAAGCTGCAGTATCTAATACTTGGAGCAATGAGTATGGTGAAGATGGCAAGAGTCATGAGTTCGAATTTGACTGTTCACTGAGGTACATGAATACCTGAACTGAACTCCTGAATGTGAAGAAGCTAATTTTTTTCAAAGCAGCAATATCGCTATCATGGAGCAAGGGGGCTCAGTTAAGCCCGGGCTCTGGATCCTAGGGGAAAGTTTACCCTCGGCATGCAACCTGAGCACCATGAGGACATTTCCAGAGTGGGTTGGGGAGGGAATGGGACTGACAATATGCCCCCACCCACTCTGAAAATTTTCTAGTGGCGCACAGGCTGCTTGCAAAGGTCGTCCCAAGTAGAAAGTTTTTAGAGTGGAGGGATGGGGATAGAATGCTGATTCTCTGACTCTACCACTCTAGGAGGCCTCACTGGGGACCAAGGCGGCACCATAGCCGTTGTGGGGGGTGGAAAAGCATCCTGGAAGCTGAAGAAGGGGGTCCCATGATCAGAACATGAGCCTGGACCTGCAACAGCCTTGCTTCAATTCTACTTTTTCGGTACCTTTAGACGTAACGGTGATCGGGTTTAGTAAGACATTAGTCATAAGAACATAAGAAGTGCCATACTGGGTCACACCAATGGTCCATCTAGCCCAGGATCCTGTCTCCGACAGTGGCCAATCATGGTGGCTTGGGAGAAGCACCCAACAGGTCACAATGGGGGATCCATTCCCTGTTGTTTTCCCCCAGCTCCCGTCATGTTCCCTGATCCTCTCTGGCTAATAGCTACTAATGGACCTATCCACGTGATTGTGCGTTGTGTCTAAGCGCTGTCACTATTTTTGGCCATGGGTCTGCCCCCCATTAGCCTCCCATTAACTCCTCCTTGGTTGCACAGATGTCTCAGGTGCCTAATTACTGCGTCCGGGACGTACACATGCTTAAAGTGACGTGTAAGTATGTGTTAGTGTGTTTGCCATTACTTCTCGTTAACGATCATAGAGTTCAACACACAGAGCAGCTTTGGTTTGTCTTGCAACTTCCTGAAAAACTGGAGCTGCTTTTGTCTTGCTCCTAAGCAGGGGGACAGCAACCATCTGTGAGGAAGCCTGGCTGAGAGGGAGAGAGAGGAGCAAGGTTTCTACTGCCCAGCCCTGCTCTGTCCCCATTCAGCAACGGTCTCAGCTGTCCTCGCTTCCCCTCCCCAGTCACGAGAAGCTGGGCAGCCTCCTCCCCGCCTCCCCAGTCCCAGCGGGGGGATGGCCGGGGCCCCTCGGACACGGCCTTATTCCACATGACTCTATCCCCATGTGCACTCATTGGATTTGGTCTTATTTTGTGGGGGAAGGACTTGTTTGTAGCTATTGTAACACGGGGTAAGGGACAGGGGATGAGGGGCAGCAGGGTCGTTAGGTGAATGGCTGGGTATTGGGGCTGAGACAGCTACAGGAGGCACGGCTAGGAACAAGACTGGGCTGTGAATGAGGCCCGGAGCTGAAGGAAGGATTTGAAACAAGGTGAAGGAGTTAGAGCCGAGCACGAATCAGGGAGCAAGACTAACAAGGCAGGGACAGGATGTGAACAATGAGAAGTTCCACCTGGCTTCCTGTTGCTTTCTTATAGGCTGGCTGGCAGCCAATCGGGATCCTGGAAGGCATGGCAGGAGCTGGAGACAGACAGGCAGGATGTGGTCTGGCCAGAGCAGAGGAGCCTTCCCTGGGAATGACCAGGTCCAAAGCAGACTGAGGCAGTGGCCCAGGAAAGCTGGCTGTTGCTGCTCCTGACAATTGGGAACAGAGACGAAGGGGGGAGAGCATGGCGGTATCCTTCTGCGGCAAGTTTGCCTCCACTCGCTCCCTGCAGAGGAATTGGCACCTCAGTCCCATCCCCCCCCTCCCCTTCCGAACCGGGCACCAGTCTTTTAGTTCTCAGTCCACAGCTTTTATTCCAGGTCTGCAAAACTCCCCTGATTACAACAGGGTTCCACCCAGGACTCCTGCCTGGGAATGGACTTACTTACATAAACATCAAAAGCCAAGTTTCCAATACAGTTCATTAACACAGGATAATTGCAGATGTTACGATACCACGGTCACCCACAGTGAATCCCCGGTGGTGGCCGTTCGTACCGTAACGTCTAAAGGGATTTCCGCCAGATGTTCACCCCAGTGAATACTGGCGGGAATCACATTGACCACGCTTTCGGACCTTCGGCCGCCCGGAGGTCCAAAAGTGTGATGGGATTGGGCCCAAAGCGTGGTCGGATTGGCCACGATCTGGGCTGGGCCGCAGGTAATGTCTGTTACCTGCAGCCCGGCCGAATCGTGGTCCCGGCCACGGTCCGGGATCGGGCGCAGTGGCTGGCTTGGCCGCTGTGCCCACTTGTCTCCCTGCCCCACGCAGCCCCGCCCCCTCTCCGATCCGCCTCCAGAATCAGGCTGGCATGTCTAAAGGACGGCCGGCCTGATTCCAGACCAGGATCCGAAATGGATCCCGGTCCGTGATTGAGCGTGGCGGGCCTCTGGGCCCGTCACGTCTGAAATTACTCCCAGTCATGTGGCCTTGTCCCAGGAATATCCTCCAGGCAGGTCCTTCCTGAACCTGGAAGCACCTTCATACTTCCAGGCTACCCTCACCCGGTTACCAACTTCTCAGACAATCTCCCCTCACTCCATGAGCTGTGGGGTTTCTATTCGACCTGAAACTCATTGTTGTGATTCTCCTGTGTCTCAGCGAGAATGACCGCTCTCAGCTTCTTCTGGCAGCTGGGAATGAGCCGAGAACCAGCAGCATCTTGGCTGCGTTCTTGCCAAGAAACGCAACCCACCCACCCCTGCGTGCGTGCGTGAAATGGCCACCAGCACCATTCTGTACATGAAGAGCCCTTTTCCAAAATGGCCACAGTGGCATCGCCACCATGCTACGCATGCGTAGCAGCCATTTGTGCATGCGCAGATGGGATGCACTTTTCCAAAATGGCGGTGACACTGCCGGTGCCATTTTGGAAAAGGACTTTGCATTGCGAAGAATGGCCCCAGTCGCCGTTTGCGCATGCACGATAATTTTTTTTAGGAGAGATCGTGTGAGATTTCACCCTGGGGCTGAGATCTCAGCAAGATCTTGGTCCCAGGCACGAAATTTCGGAAAAACAAAAAGGGTTTTTGGTTCAACGCTAGTTCTCTACCTTAGCTGGCCAGCTGCCCACTCCTGCTACAGCAACCCCCAGTCAGCCTCCTTCCATACACGTCACTTGGCTCGGAGCAGGACAGCTGAGCCCATTAACCCTTGAAGGGCCAGCTCCCTTTGCTACACCTTACCTGCTTGTCACCCCAGCGCCCCACACTTACCTGGGCCCTGAGAGCAATTATGTGGCCGGTCCCAGGGAACAATGGTGGGACAGGAGCAGTGTGGGATCCAGGGAAGTTAGAACCTGGGGTGAAATGTTTGCATGGGCTCCCGCATTGCAAGTCTTACATTGATATTATTTCTAGTTAATTCATGCATCCTGTGTGTTGTGGGGGTCCCCCTCTGAATTGGTTCCCCCTATTTTACACTAGTGCTTCTCACGCTTGTGTTTCCATTTCAGGTTTATTCATGGACACCATGTATAGGGGGGCCCCGTTCTCTGGTTGCTGGCCACTACTCCAGCCCTTTGCCCCCCCCCCCCCGGCCCTGTCTTTTGTCCCTAAGTCCCAGCCTCAACCGTTTCCCGTTTCCCATTGTCTTGCATCCTGAGTGAGCCTCACCCTGCGACCCTTGTGCAGAATATCCAGGTTGACTGAAAATCCTAATGAAAATACACAACCCTTTTAGTATATCAGAAGTATTTGAAAAGCAATCAATTAAAGAAACTTCATTTGCATATATGGTAAAGATAACCAATGCACAGCTGTAAAGGGCAAAGATCCAGGATACAAGGTCACCCAGGAAGTCCCAGGCCTCGTGCCATCAGGTGAGAGGATGATTATGGATGTGCTATTTTTTCTTTCCAATGTTTGTTTAATTTGACAATTAACACAGGCCTCACCTATTGATCTCAAAACAAACGTTAAGCACAGTACGTGGTGGCCTTGTGTTTTTCAGCTCTGAACTGTATCCAATCCACAATGTGTTCTATTGGATTGAATGTTTAAAATGTTCATTTAAACCATCCCCTTGAAACATCTATCAAATTTTTGCAGTGGGAGCTCGTGTGTGGGGCATGGATGTAGCTATTGTGGGAAAAATTTTAGAATATTGGCGAAGCGCTTTGGGGTTCTTTGGACACAAGGTGTATAGGAATTGGGAAATCTCATCAATTTTTTTAAAAAATTTTTTTATTTTAAAATGTTTACCTATTTATAAAACCCCAGTTCCCAATACCATCTCAGTCGAATCAAAAACCTTAGGCTGCTTTCACACCTTACAAAATGGGCTATTATAATAACTGGAGATAATACCGGGTATTCTAATTCCGCAATTTTTTGTAACGTGTGAATGCACTATTTCCCCTTTTATGCTGTGAGATTTTGGGTCATTGTAAGAGCTACCCAATGTGGCTTTTATAATGACCCGAGATCTTGCAGCATAAAAGGGGAATAGTGCATTCGCATACATTACAAAAAATTGTGGAATTAGAATACCCAGTATTATCTCCAGTTATTATAATAACCCATTTTGTAAGGTGTGAAAGCAGCCTTGGTAATGTCTCGACCAACATTTCATTTCTTGATTTACTGAGTTTTCACTTACCAGTATCCCATTTACCGCTTTGCCATCCATTTCAAATCCCGAGCGGTAATACCGACGCAATACCATATTTCTTGCACTCCATTTTCCCTTCCCTGTCACTCGTTGGCTGGTATGCAGATGCCTTTACTAATCTGCAATCCAGTTGCAGCTTGAGCAAGGCAAAGGGAACAACCTAGAACAACAATTCTGGCTAGAGGCACTGGAGTGGAGGTTAAGAGGTGAGCTATTTGCATAACGACTGGCTCTGAAATGTGGAACCAACAAGCCCAGAAGTTAAACCGTACCACCGGCAATGTGGTAAACGGTAAATGAATGGTACGCAGTAGGGGTGGGAATTCCGGTTCTCCCGAGATCCGATATTGCCGGTATTTGGGTGTATCTGCTTAATCCAATAAATCTGATATTTACCTGTACTGGCATACCGGATTTTTAACATTGGGCGCGGTACCGGATTTTTTACATTGCGGCCATTGAAGTCAATAGCCGCAATATAAAAAATTCGGTACCGCTGTCAATATTAAAAATCCGGTATGCCAGTACAGGTAAATCCGGTACCAGGGAGATCTGATACTGGTAAATCCAGTATCTGGTATTCTCTCCAGTGCCCCACCCCTAGTACACAGTAAACAGTAAGTGGAAAGTCAGCAAATCAGGACAGTATCTCACAGTATTGCAAGAATCTAGAAATTGCACCAGTATCGTGAAATGGTTGGGAAATCGATCCCGGTTCCCGTCGCAATATACCGAAATTTCTCATGAGCAGCTGCTTGTTTTAGCTGTAGTCTTTACTATCAGGTGCTCCTCCCACTTCCAGTCTCAGTTTGCCAGACTCTCTCACAGCCCCTCCAAACGTCAGCACCTTGGACAGGGATAATTGCTATTTATTTCCACAAAGCTTTTTGCTCTCTCTGAAAGCCAGGGGCAGACAGATCCATTTCTCCTGGCGCGAGTCCTTTATGCTCCCCAAAGGGGTGTGGTCAGAGAAAGCTTACTGGCTCTTAGAGCTCCTGTCCCGGTCTTCCAAAACTCCACAAGATCTTAGTCATTTTATACACAGGGTTCCCCCACCTAAAAGGCTAGTGTTTTTAGTAATTATTTAGAGCCAGCAGTGTACTTGGTGCTGTACAATCATGCTTAGAGATGAGTATGAGAGGCTTACAATCTCAAAAAAACAAAGGAGTGGAGACAGGGGGGAAGGGGCTATAGGGAGAGACAGGGATGCAGTCATGAAGTTGAGAAGTCACAGGGGCATGTGCTTAGATTAGTTACAGGGGAGGAGGGGGATGCTGAGTGAGAGGACACGTTCAGTGATCATACTGATTGGGAGGAAGGGAGTCCCAGGCCTGGAACTCTGCATGTGAGAAGGGACAAAGACATTTCCAGAAGCTGGTGGTGTCAGGATGTGAGAGGCCAGAGGGGGAACGAAGCTTCTGGGTGGGAAGATAGTGGAAAAGAAGTGCAGGAAGATAGGGGGGAACAAGGCCATAAAGAGCCTTCAAGGTAAATACAAGGAGCTTGTACTGAATACGTTCTTCTAGTAGGACCCAATGGAGAGAGACAAGAAGAGACCAAATATGATCAAAGCGATGGGCAAGGTGGATGACTTTGGCAGCAGGGTGTTGAACTGAAATGAGAGGGGGAAGGTGAGAGCTGGGGACAACAGTAAGAAGGAGCTTGTAGAGCTACTGTGCTGCAGTACTTTAGTTGCCATAACACACGATCACAAGACATACATCTACATATCCTCCCTTACCCCCCAGCTTTACAGCTTTACATTGAGCATTCATTGTATCTATCTACACAACAGGTTTTGCCCTGTCACATGCAATAAGGAAAGAAAAGTTTAAGGGCATGGAAAACTGAGCATCAGTCAATATCAAGAAGGGGGTAGTGATTCAGAATGACACAAACAGGTTAGAGAGAGAGGGCCCCAAATGTTAGAGACGGAGACAAAGTAGTTCCGATGAGATCTTTGTCCAATTTCTGTTGGTGAGAAGATGCATGAATTCGGGCCACACAGGGCCTTTTCTCAGGCAGGTAACGTTATTGGGGGCTGGGGGAGCAAGGAGTTACATTCTTGAGGAAGGGTCCTGTGAGGTGCCAAAGCTTGCGTTCTCTCACCAACAGAAGTTGGTTCAATAAGGCCGCTTTTATACGAGGCGCTGAAAAGTGCCTTCTGAGTCCCGCGTTTAGAGAGAAGGCAGCGCGGGGAGTGCTTCCATGCTCCCCGCGCCGCCGGAAGTCACGTGCTCCCTAGGGACGGGCAAACAGAACCAAATTCGGCTCGGTTTGGAAGTTCGGTTCAGTCGACCGAGCTGTTCGAGTTTGGTCCGAACTTCCGAATAAAGTTCGGAAATTCAAACCCCATTGAACTAAATGGAATATTATCTTTTAGGGATGGGCGAACAGAGCCGAGTTCGGAAATTCGGTTCGCCCATCCCTAGTGCTCCCTGTTGTCGGCAGTGGTGGTGCCGCAACCACACCCACACCCACACGTCACTTCCAGCAACGCGGGGAGCATGGAAACACTCCCTGCGCTGGCTTTTCTTTCAACGCGGGACTTAGAAGGCACTTTTCAGCGCCTCATATAAAAGCGGCCTAAGAGAGATCATCTGAACAACTTTGCCTCTACCACAAACAGGTTAGGAATTGGGCTGAAACGAGCAGCTAAATTGCTACTCGTGAGAAATTTCGCCATATCAGGAACCAGGATCGATCTCCCGACCATTTCCCTATACCGATGCTATTTCTTGTTTCTCACAATACCGTGAGATAATAACATCTCGATTTACTGCTCCATTTACTGCGTACAGTTCATTTGGTCACTTGACGCATTGCCAAGCGTACCTTTTTACTTCCAGGTTTTGTTATTTTCACATTTCCAAGCCAATCACTGTGCGAATAGCCCGCCCCTTAACCCCCAGTGTCCTCTAACCTCGACTCCAGTACTTCCAATCAGAATTGTTGTTCTATGTTGTTCCCTTTGTTTCGACCAAACTGCAACCAAATTTCAGATGAGTAAAGGAATCTGCATACCAGCCAATGAGTGACAAGGAAGTACAAAGGAAAATGGAGTGAAAGAAATGTGGTATTGTGTCAGTATTGCCTCTCGGGGTTTGACATGGATGGCAAAGCGGTAAATGGGATTCCAGTAAACAGAACGATGGTAAATTGAGAAATAAAATATTGGCTGAGATATTACTGAGTACCGAGAGATTCTTGATTCGACTGAGATGGTATCGGGAACCAGGATTTCAATGAGATTTCCTGTTTTGGTGAAATCTTGTTTTAGCCCTAGTTAGGAATAAGTGGCTTGTGCATATCCATCTTCTCCCCATGAAACACTAAAGCTTAGGAGGAAGAATAATTCAAACCGCTAGGACAGAGGTAAGGACCCTCCAGCCTGTGGGCCAAATCCAGCCTGTCTCTCTCTCTTAATTTGGCCACTTTCCATTTCTTAGATTTGGTTTGGGGATCTAGTCCTTACCCTCAAGCACTGAAAGAGTGAGCTCAGGAGAAGGGAGTGGAGTTGTCGAGGACTTAAGGGACGGAGCCGTAGGCCTGGACCTTCCTCTCCATCTTCCCACCCTCTCCTCCTTCCCACCCCTATTCAGTCCATAGAGCTTATTCTTAGTCTAATTTTCAAAGTGGTCTGTTAGAGAAAATGGGTCCCCCCATCCCTGCACAGGGGTGTAGCTATACTAAGTGCAGCCGCACCAGGGCCCACAAGATTGGAGGGCCCATATGCATGTAGAATGCCTATGTGTCCTGGAGTGGAGTGTCCATTCCATCCTCTGCACCAGAGCCCATTTCTACCTAGCTGCGCCCCTGTCCTGGTTCTAGGACAAAGCACTCACGGCTAAATTTGTGTGTGTGTGTGTGTGTGGGGGGGGGTGTCCAGGACTCAGCCCCGGAAATTAAATTCAAGGTGTGTGTGTGAGAGCCACAGGAAATGTCTTCAGTAGGAGTGAACACCCCAAAATGCGAGAGACTAGGAAAAGGCCAACATTGGCCATTTCAGAGCTGGAAAGAAAAGCCAAAACACCTGGATGGCTTATTTGATTTTCATTAAGGACTTTTCTGCTCCACCTTCTGCACTGGTGGTCATCGTATAGATTAAATCGCAAGAACCCCCGTTTTATATTCAGCTGCAGAGAAGCAGGTTAGTCTAGTGGTTGGGTTGCTAGCTGGAGACTAGGGTTCATTTCCCTGCTCTGCCAAGCTCTGAGCTGGGGGGGGAGTGGCTTCGGGGCAAGGCGTGTGGCTTCTGGGGCAGACTTGGGCCCTGACAACTATTATTTTTTTGCAAATTAAGCACCGTACACACCCCAAGGGCCACGTAGAGGTGGGCGGGCATGCTTAAGGGGTGTGCTCAGGAAGAGGAGGGGCCAGATCATGGACCCCGGAGACCTAGGTTCAAATCTTGTCTTAGCCATGAATTCGCTGTGTGGCCTTGGAGGAATCACTCCTTCTCTCGGCCTCAACAACTCACCATCTGTAAAATGGGAATGGATGTCTCCCTGGGTGTTTTCAGAGAAGCACATCCCCCACCCAGTATTCATGAAGCGTTCATGGTTATCAGTGGGTTTTTTTTCACTCAAGCATGGTGGGTATTGGTTGGGATGGCGCTTGTCCGGAAACACCCCCCGTCTCTCCCTATGTTTCCCTCCTTTGTCTATCTTAGATTGTAAGTTCTTTGGGGCAGGGATTTGTCTCACAAATCATGACTGCTAAGGTAGCACATTGCTGGTGCTAGCTTAACAAAGAGAAATTTCTTCCACCCGTTTACTGCAACAACAACAATCAATAGCACGTTCTGGTGAACTCGTGTTTCCCCCCTAAGTAAAGACCATACTAGGACTGGATGTGGGTCCTTGTTTTGTATTTTGGATAGAGTGCGTGTGCGTGTGCGTGTGCGTGTGCGTGTGCGTGTGCGTGTGCGTGTGTAAACAGAAGCACAATACCTCATGATCTGGACTTATTTCCTATGCTTCCTCTGTTTGGGTAATAAAACTCTAGAGAGATCTTAAGAATAAGCTCCTGGTGCATGATGTTTCTTCAAACCGGCACCCAAAGCTTGGTTCAGCCCATGACAACACATATTCCTTCCTCCAGGTCACAGATGAAGGACACAAGCAGCATGCTGCCCAGTTCTCAAGGCATCTTCATGGCTGCCTCTCTCCTCTCCCCCACCCCCATTTCCACTCAGTTAGTGTTCCTTGTGTTTTCTCTCCAAGTTAGTTCTTTATCGGCTTACATGGTTAGCCCCTCCTACTCCCCCCCACCCCCTGTTTACTGACCTTGCGGATTAATCTGGAGTGCGCTACTGTAAGCTTTCTTGAAGTCTGGGTGAATTACTTCCCTGGCTCTTCCCATCTGTCAGGGCTTTATCTCTTGTGTGGTGATACTGGTGGAATGAAAACTTTGTGCGAAGTGGGGCGGGGGTGGGGGAGGAACTAATTCGAATCTATTGTTTTGTCTGTGGGTTTTCAATGGGGCAATTGGTCTGGGTGAGCTTTTCTCCCTAGAGAAACCCTCTTCATGTCAAAGAAAGGGTAGTTTTAAATGCAGATGGAACAGTGAGAGGCAAAATGGGGAGGAATAGTTGGCCATCTTGTATGTATATTGCCATTTCCCCCCCCTCTCCTAAGTGATGGGAGGTCTGGGTATTTGTGTACAGTCTAGAGGAGATAAAAGTTTATCAAAAAAGGGGTGGGGCCAAGGGAATCTTCTGCTTTCCGATTTGGCCATGCCCCCTTCAGAACATCATGATGTCAGAAAGAGTGTGGGAGAGCCTTGTTGCCCTGCCCCCTTTCCAATATATCCCTGTCCCTTTGAACCAATCATCCTTCTTCCTCTCCTAGCTCATTTTCATGCTTGGAGGTTATTGGTTGGGAGTCCTCAAGGGCCTTCAGGCAAAAAAAATTGGTAGACTCTTATCTTGACCAAGGCCAATGGCACAGTTGCTCCTAGATGTCCCCTTCCACCGTGGTAACAGCACGAGTCCCCCTGCTATACCAATCAATTAATTTATTGAGTAACCCGAAGGTCACTTCAAAATACAAAAAATATTACAATATTAAAGAATATTTATAAAATTAAACACGATACTCTAATACAAAATAAAACACACAAAACAGGGCATATGCCCCTTAACCAAATTGAAAATTACAAAATGAAAATGAAAATGAAATAAAACACAGCATAAAGATTGGCAGGATTGCACAATCACAATCGCATCATATTATGATTTCTCTTAATCTCTAGGACACACAAAGCAAATCGGGCCATAGCTCTAGAATGGCAAGAATCTCTACCAGAGAGCAGTTTGATCAAAAAAACATCCAGGGGCCGACCCAGGTAATTCTGGATGTAAATATGTAAGAACCTTAATCTAGGTTTAGCATAGGCAGGACAGAAAAAAAAAACATGCCAAGCGTCTCAACCTGAGATAAGGAGCAAGTTACACACAACCTGAGGGCCAAGGGTAAACCAGCAAATCAACCCTGGATAATAGGAGATGGAAAGACATTTAGTCTAAATGATGTTAGAGCCTGTCTCAGCCGCCAGTCCATCCAGAGAAAAAGATAGCTGGTATCGTATGGTAATAGCTGGATGCTCAGGTAGAGCAGTGCCACTCCCTGGGATTTCATGAGCAAGGATTCGCTTAATAGTTCAAGATCCAAAATCCTGGTTTTCGCCAGGGACACACAGCGCTCTCATAGCCCATAGATTGTAAAAAGGCTCTAGAAAAAACCCAACCTCTGAACTTCCTTTTCAACAAACCGGGACCAAGAGGTACTATATTGGTCTCCAGATACCAAGCTTACAAGGTGGCGGGGCCCAGGGAGGAATAGGGTCACTTTCAGCCAGAATTTTATGATCGCCAAGAGAGCCTGTAATTTCAGAGACCGAGAAGCTGTCTCCGCTCTCAGAAGGGCCTGAGGGGTCCCTTTCGGGGCTCCCAAAACGGCTCGTAAAAAGCCGTTTTGTAGGGAGTCAATTCTGTTCAAAAACATTGGGCCCCAAACAGGAAAGGCATAGAAGAGCTGATTCACCACTTTAGCCCTAAATAAACAAAGGGCAGGCTTCACCAGCCTCCCACCCTTAGCTCGAAAATAGCTCTGGATTACACCAGATGTTTTCACTGCCTGAGCATAAGCCAATTTGTAGTGCTTTCGCCAGGACCCAGTGGCCGAAAACAAGACTCCAAGATACCTATAGGAGCCCACTTGCTCGATTTGCTGAGTGCCCAACTGCCACCGCCCTAGACACTTTCTAGCCCCTACACACATTGTTTTTGGTCTTTTGAGAAATGGATGGATAATTTCTCCTGCTGACAATAGGTCAGGAACCTGTGAATGATCCTTCTCAGACCAACTGCGGTCTGAGAAATTAGAATGGTGTCTTCCGCATAGAGTAGAATCGCGATTCTACGATCTGACAACTTAGGGGCGTGCGAGTCGGTTTCAGAAATAAAGGCCACTGCATCATTAAGAAATTTTTTTAAAAGGGCCGGAGCCAAGATACATCCTTGCCTGACCCCCCGATTTACCTGGATCATCTCTGCCGGTGGATAGGCAGGGGCATAACGAACCTGCATGGTGTTATTACAATGTAGTTTGATGAGAAGGAACAGCAGGCGATGGTCAATAGAAGTCAGGCCTGCTATACAGAGGATGAAGCACGGGGTGGAGGGCGAGGCGAGGCGGTTAGAGTGCAGGTGGTGCTTGACTTGCCGTGAAGCTGACGGATTGTGGAACAGACTGGCTTTGAAACACTATGGTGTGGCTAGTGCGGCAGTGAGGGAAGCTCTCCTCCCTGCTATGATAGCATCTGCAAAGTCTCATCCAGCTGAGCTGTTTTGGGCAGTTAACAGTCTAGTAAATCCGTACTGTATCTGCTGCTCGCTGTGAAGAATTTATCTTTCACTTGGCATACAATATCGCTCATATTCACTACGACTTGGGGGCTGCTATTTTGATGGTAGAGTCAGAGTTTGAGATTGTGGAGGCTCAGCCTTGTCCTGTTTATTTGGGTCAAGTTCAGTTGGTGTCACGCACCCATGTGGGGGATGTTCTTGGGGCAACGTGAGTAATTAATTGTAAATTGGATCCATGTTCAACCTGGTTGGTGAAAACCATCCAGGAGAGACTGAGCCCTCTATTGTCTGAGCTTGTCAATGCCTCCCTACAGGGTGCAGAGTACCGGATGCCCTTAAAATGGAAGTTGTCTGGCCCCTGCTCAGAAAACCATTGCTTGACATTGACTCACTGGACAGCCATCGCCTTGTCTCTAACCTCCCCTTTTTAGGCAAAGTTATTGAATAGGTGACTGCCTGGCAGTTTCAGCGGCATCTTGATGCTATTGGATTCCTGTATCTGTGTCCGTCTGGCTTTCATCCTGGGTATAGTGCTGAGACCATGCTTGTGGCCTCAATTGACGATCTATGCTGAGAGGGAAAATTGTACCCTGCTGATCCTGTTAGACCTTTTGGTGGCCTTTGATACAGTTGATCATGAGGTGGTGATGACATGACTGCGGGACTGGGAAGGAGTCCGTGGGACAGCTCTGGAGTGGCTCTGCTCATTCCTGTTGGAGAGATTCCAGCAGGTGGTGATGGGAGGCTGTTCATCGACCTCCTGCCCCCTCTCCTGTGGGGTCCCACAGGGTTCCACCCTGTCTCCCCTTCTGTTCAATGTATATCTAAGGCCGCTGGGAGAGACTGTGCGTAGATTTGGGGTGCGCTGCCATCAGTATGCAGATGACACCCAAATCTATTTATTTTTTTTCATCCTACACAGGTCCTGCAATCTCGGTGCTTCCTCGTTGCCTGGCTGCCATTGGGGACTGGATGCGGGTGAGCCTAGTGAAGCTGAATCCAGACAAGACTGAAGTGATTTTGGTTGGCCGACCCTGTGACCGGAGGGGGATTGGAGCGCCCATCATTGATGGGGTACAGCCTCCCCTGGTTACTCAGATTCGTAATCTTAGGATGCTCCGGGCTCCTGAGCTGCATCTGGAATGTGAGGTTGCGGCTGTGGCCAGAAGTGTCTTTCACCAACTCCAGCTGGTGAGAAGGCCGCGTCCCTTTTTTCAGAGAGGGATCTGGCCACCGTCATCCATGCCTTCATCACCTTGAGGCTGGACTACTGCAGCGCGCTCTACGGGGGGCGGCTGCCCTTCAAGACTGTTCAGGGGCTGCAGCTAGAACACGGTGGCTTGCATTTTGACTGGGGTGGATCGCTGGGAGAACATAACGCCGGTGCTTCAAAGTCTGCGCTGGCTGCTGGTAGCATTCTGGGCATAATTCAAGATGCTGCTTTTGACCTATAAAGCCCTAAACATCCCAGACCCTACTTATTTAAAGGACCCTATTCCTCCTTATATCCTCCTGCTGCCTCTAAGATCAGCCAAAAGTCCCCTCTTGCAAGTTCCATCATTGGCCCAGGCAAAGAGGCGCTCCCGGAGGCTGCCCCACACCTTTGGAACTCCCTTCCCCTGGAGGTTCGCCTGAGCCCTAGTTTGAACATCTTCTGGAGGGAGCGTAAGACCTGTTTATTTGGCCAGGTGTTTAACAGACGGGTGTAAATTGGGGTGCGGTGGGGGGGGGGTTATAACTAGGTTTTTAATGGGTTTTATTGTGTTTTTAAAAAATAAATAAAAATGTAGATATAGATATAGATTTCTCATTACAGCTCCGTCATAACAAGATACATTATTCCAGTAGCAATATCTTCTTAGAAATAGAAATTGAACTGTATGTAGCTATAGTCCATTAATTCTAGTGAGAACAGAGAGGGACAGGTTTAACTGGAGGGTGCAGATCAGATAGTGAGCAATCAGAGGCTAACTATTCATGGACACAGAAATAGTAACAACAGATCTACTTGCATGCAATGCATACTTCCCAACACTTTGAGTAGCGGAAAAGAGAGAAGCCCCACCCCCGTGGCGAATAAGCCCCGCCCCCTCACGCGTTGGCACGCACATCCCTCCCAACTTTCCAAGTGTACTAAGAGGGACAGTCGCTCTCTCGCTTCTCATTTCTCTTTAGTTTCTTGTCATTCCATCCTCAAATGCTTTTCCTGGGAGGCAACCAGGTTGGGTGCTTCTCCCAAGCCACCGTGATTGGCCATTGTCGGAGACAGGATGCTGGGCTAGATGGACCATTGGTCTGACCCAGTATGGCACTTCTTATCTTCTTAACCAGGAAAGAGGTGCCTGAGTGTTTGAATACCGATCTTTTAGCCTCTGCCGTCTGAAAGGGGTACTTTGACTCCCTGAAAGAGAGACAGTGGGATTCAACATCTAAAGCGGGACTGTCCTGCCTAAATAGGGATTGTTGGGAGGCATGGCAACCAGTGGCTGGATGTTAGTCTTATAGGTTAATCCAAAATCTGTGGAAGCTAACAGAGAAATCTCTCCCTTGCCTTCAAAAGCTCTTGTGTGGCCAGTCCACCAGTTGCACTCAGGGGACATAGTTACCCTTAAAGTTCAGCATTCTCTGGAAAAGATGTCTAAGGCTTTGGAACACTAGCAGGGCTGGATCCAGGATATAGCAGTCTGTGCAACAAAGGTGAGAAATGCTGTTGTCAAATATGGGCCCAGACACACCCAGCCCTCGCCAACCAGTGTAAGACCCCAAGTCATTCAGGAGATAACCTCCAACACATGGAGCCCATGAATCAACTAAAAACAACAACCTATATCTGCTGCTTTCCAGATGCAATGTAAGACCTATTTATTTGACCAGGTATTTGCTAGGTGGGGATAAAGTCTGGGATGGTGTTTCTAAATGGGATTTCTATATAGAGTGGAGGTTTTAAATTGATTTTATTCTATTCATGTTTTTATATTTCTTGCTACCCATTTTTTTGAGGAAGGGCAGTGTAAGACTGTCCACAACAGGGGTAAGTGTTTGCATGAGCCAAGCCAATCGATAACTCGCAGACTGCTGAGAGGGTTTAATTTGTTTCTTTATGGCTTTATTCACCTATTCCAAGGCACGTCCAGACAGTCACATACTTATATCAATCTCTCACTGGCCCCCAAATAGTCCATACCCTCTGCTCAGCACTCATAGTCTCTGGTTCCTGTGGGTGTCGACGTTCTCCTCAAGGCAAGCTCTCTTCTGGGCTCCTAGTGCCCTGGCCTTATCTCCGAAGCCTCCTCAGGTGAAGGTTCAGGACCCTGGATAGCGTAAAGTGTTGAGAGAGCCAGACTAAGCAAAGGTATGACACATCTGGCTTCCCACCACAGACTGCCTCTCCCTGGGGTTTGCTGGCTTTATATCCCTCGAGGGGCAGGTCTTGAATGATGAAGTGGTATCTCTTAAAGGGACCACAACCTGCTTTGTAAAAAGTGGATGAAAAATCAAAATAAATAATATATGGGCCTTCGGGGTCTGCAACGCGGAGAGACCCAGCCTCTGAAGGAGATATCACAAATTAATTACAGTAATATTTTCCCCCTTTTCCAGTGGGTGAGATCTGTCAAACATTCTTCTGTTAGGTGGGGCCAACACCACCATTTTGTATAGGGGCTTCCCTGAATTCATCAGTGAACACCAGTGATGGCAGAGTGGGTTATTGTCAGGATGCCAGAGCTGAAAGAGGTAGCTCATTTGCTACCCATAGATAATACTTGCAATTTCGGGTACCATATCAGGTAACTGGCAGGTTACCCAAGCACTGACCAGGCACCTGGTTACCCCCAAATATTGGGTATTACCTTTACCAAGCTGGTGATTTACTGATTGGTACCCATTGGTAAAAAGGTAAATCGGTAAAGGGCTTGGGGTGGTAAGTTGAAAAATCAGTATCGGAACTCAAAGAATCGGGATGAAGAGCGGTATTTCAGTACATCAGATATCCCGTCAGGCACTAACCAAGTACTGATTAGTACTTGATGTTGTTTGTTGCCAGATAGGGTCAAGTACTGACATTTTGGCGGGCTGTATCTGTATTTTGCAGGTACTTGTTTTTCTTGTAATTGCAACCAAAAGCAACACTCAAAGCTGTGTGAAAACCAAAAGGTTAGTGTTAGCAGGGCAGCATGCTGTGGAGCTGCATGCTTGACTCCTTTAAGGGAGTCAAGAAGATGGCACCCAGCCCAGAGACAAAATGGCTGCTAATGAGGGCAGCTGGACATGGGTGTGGCGGAAGCCAGCCCAAACAGCTAAAGCCGGAGCTGGAAGCTCAGTAAGGGGGCTGTTGGGAGGGTGGCTACTGCGAGTTGGCTGCTAGCTGTTCAAGAGGGCAGAAGCTGGGTACAGCTCTCTTCAGTGTGGTGCAGTGTAGAGATTGGAGATACCTTGACAGCTAGAAAACCTCTTGAGGATCTGGATTGCTTTTCCCTGGAGCTTCTGGAAAACAAGAGGTATGACGGACTTGGGAAGAGACCTTGGAAATCGGAAGACAGGGGTGCCCCTGGTTGAACCCCGAGCCTAGCCAGAGGGGTTGCCTGGCCAGAAGGACTGTACATGAGTTTGTACCTATGTTGGTGCCAGTGGTTTACACAGACTGTAAATAAAGCAAGCGGTGTTTGAACTCAACTCCATGTGTCTGGATCCAGTTCTGAGTGCGGATCCTTAGGTCGCTTAGGGCCTGGTCCTGTTTCAGTTAGTGTCTGAACCCGCAGCCAGGAGCAATCTGAGATTATGGGTATGGAACGAGTGTCAGGTCAGAGGCCTAGGCTTCTGACCTGACACAGTTCCATACCCATAATCTCAGATTGCTCCTGGCTGCGGGTTCAGACACTAACTTTCTTACACGGCAAACCAGAAATGAGAAGTCAGAAACTTGAGAAGCTAAGTTGAATCAAGAGTCTGGTTCTTGGAGAGGAAGTCAGGAAGAAGGGGGCAAGGCTGGTCCAAGGGGGTGTGAGGGAAGCAGAGGGAATGATCTCCTGTATGCGGGTAAGCAAGGTAGCCATTGCATTGCTCAGACACTTCCTGTTTCCTGTGTACCCTTAATAGCCCCATACAACCAATGAGGAAGTAGACTGTGTTGTGGCCAATCAATTCAGTGGCATGGTGCAGCTCTAGGAGAAGTAGGTTGCTACTCTGGTGCTGTAAACACCTCCCGGTGGCCCCCCAGCAGTAAGGCCACTCAGTCACTATCTCCACTGGTACAGGGGTGAGGCGTCAGTCACTTCTATCTTCTGGCAAGGAAGCTGGAGACTTCCAGGGTGACCGTGGAAACATAGTGCTCAGTCAAGGCCTCCCAAAGAATGGAAGCGCCATTGCAGCGCCTCATGTGATAAAACCCTGCGTGCCTTGGGTTCCTTCTCCTTCCAGCTCACATACCCATTATGTCCTTGTACCAAGGGATTTTTTTTCTTTTCTCCTTCCCACCCATATTACTGCTCCCCGCCCATCAGCTGTTTGCAATTTGCCTCCCTGAGGAAAGACGTGGGCCCAAGAAGGGGCAAGGAGCACTTCCCCCTCATACCTTGTCCCCTTTGTCTCTCTATTGCCAATGTGACTTTGGTGAGGAGAATTTAGGCCGCACAGCAAAGCCTCTTCGCTTGTCTCTGCAGCCCTTCCTGCTCTCTCTCCCAGCATTTAGACTCCATGTCTCTCGCTGCTTTTCTAACTGCTTGCCCAAGTCTGCTTGGAAAATACCCTACTTTAGAGTATGGTTAAGGGCCTCCCAGTGGCTTTTTGTTCCCATGCTAAGCCATGTTTTAGCCCTGCATTCCAGCTAAGTTGGTGTAAACTGCAAGTGAGTGAGTGTCTGTGGATGAGACCTGGGCGTGCAGTTCGTGGTGCGTCAGGCGCTTGCTAATTGTCTAGGGTGACATACGGCTGGTCTGATGGGACCTATGTTTTTTTTAATGATTATTATTAATTTTGATTTATATGCCGCCCTATCCCAAAGCAGCTTAGGGCAGTTCACAATTATTAAAAATAACAAAATGAACCCACTATATAAATAAGTCACACCATGTCCAGCCTTTTAGCATGCAAAGGGATAAGCTTCAAGGGGTGAGGGGTGGTGGTGGTTTTAATTGGAGTTTTATATAGTATAAGATTTGTGCTGGTTTTTACATTTTTAAAAAATATAATGTAAGCTGCCGTGAACCTTTGGGAAAGGGTGGGATACAGATCAGCCCCCCAAATACATACATAAATACATAATATAAATTTCCACGCCCCCACCTCTCGCATGGGGGAAGCTACACCCCATGCAACCAAACCCCCTTTTATGACCATCCTCCAAAATCCCTCCGTGCAAGCCAGTTCCCAAAATACACATTACAATGTACAACCAATTACAAAACAATTTGCAATCAATTTAAAAACAATCTCCCCTCACGCCTATGTTAAGATCCCTTCCCAACTCAAACCCTCCCTCTCACAGAGGGGCTGTGTCTGTCCCAGTATTTATTTATTTTATTTTATTTTTCATAACTTGTATCCCGCCCCTCTGGCCGAAGCAGCTTGGGGTGGCTAACAATCACAAAATAAATTAAATATAAATATAAAATACAACAATCAAATAAGTCAATAAAATATAAAACGGGCCATATGGGGGAAGCAGAAACCCCCCTACCCTATCCCCACCCTTTACCCATCCCCCTCACCAAAAGCCTGGCAGAACAGCTAGGTCTTACACATTTGTCGAAAGTATCCTTCTATCTTCTTCAAATACATACATCTTTCATAAAAGACAACCCACACCCAGTGCTTAATTTGTGTGTGTGGGGGGAAGGGGAATGAATTGCCAGGGCCCAAACTTTTGATCAGAAGGCACCACACCACAACCCCATCCCAGTGCTTGTCTGAGCAGGGAACTGAACCCTGGGCTCCAGCTAGCAACCCAACCACTCGAACACCCTGCCTCTCTACAGCTAAATATAAATAGGAGTAAAGAACATATGAAGTGCCATACTGGGTCATACTAATGGTCCATCGAACCCAGCATCCTGTCCCTGATGGTGACCAATCTCAGTCACTTCAGAGAAGTATTCAGCAGGTCATAATGGGGCAAACTGTTCCCTGTTGTTCACTCCCATCTCTCGACAGTCAGAGGTTGTGTCCCCCAACCTACTTGGCTAATAGCCATCAGGGGCGGGTCCCCCCCAGGAATTTGGGGCACTGCCCCCCTAGCACCGTGGGGGATCCCCGTCGTGCCGTCATTGGAAAAAAAACAACAACAACCCGCACTGCCACTTCTGACAGCAGCAGCAGCTGCTTTAGAGGCTGCTGCTGCTGCTGTCAGACTCTATCTCCCTTCCGGGACCCACTCTCAGAGCCGCTCTGAGAGTGGATCACGGAAGGTACAAAAAGGGTGAGCTGCTCAGCCACCCAAACAGCATTTTCTATTGAAAATGTGATTTGGGTGGCTGAGTCCCTCAGTCCACAGTACGCATAGGATGTGCTGTGGAGGGAGGGGCTAGCCTTCTTCAATTGCACCTAATGGGTGCAACGGAACTTCTCATCTGGGCGCTTGATGCAAGCACCCAGGCGAGAAGCTTTGGGCCGGGCAGCTGAGGCAGGGAGCAGCGCGCATGCGCACTGCTCCCTGCCTCAGTCGCACATTGAGTCCAGGTCAGGAAAAGGCTGTGGCAGCGCGCTCTCAACAGCACGCCGCCAGCCTCAGCCGCTTGCTTCCCTGCTGCCGCTCCCCTCACCAATCTGCTGCTCAGAGCGGCGGGGGGTGGGGAGAGCAACAAGGCAGGGATTGGGAACTTTTTTTTTTGTCTTTAAATTGCCGGCCTCCTGCCGGAGGAGCAGGACGCGCGGGCAATTTAAAACAAGTAAAGTCTCCCCCCCCCCACACACACACACCTCTGCCTGCCACCCAGGCTGCCAGGGACCGCCGGAGCTGAAGCCAGGTAAGTGAAGATCCCTCCCCCCACCCTGCTCCCACCCCTCCGAGGGTCCCCCCACCCCCGAGGGTCCCCCACGCTGCCCCCCCCCCCGAAGGTGGGATCTTTAGGTGTGTGTTCACAATGCTGGAAATGGGATGCTTTTGAGATCACGAGATGTAGCTGTGAGTCTGGAGATCTTTAGGTGTGTGTTCACAATTCTGGAAATGGGATGCTAGAAATGGGATCTTTAGGCGTGTGTTCACAATGCTGGAAATGGGATCTTTAGGTGTGTGTTCACAATGCTGGAAATGGGATGCATTTTAAATCCTGAGATGTAACTTTGAGTCTGGTGATTCATGGGCCTTGAAATCCCCCCCCAAAACACACACACACACACACACACACACACACACACGCAGCAGAGGGCAAGAATACTGCTTCAGAAGGGACTTCTGAATTAGGGATTGGGGTCCCTCCAACATACATGCAGCAAGTCCCTGCTTTCTGAAGCAGCATTCTTAACCTCTGCTGTGTGTGTGTGTGCCTTTGCTAAAACTGCTTGTAGGTGAGGTTTACGGATGTCTGCCTGCTTTTAAACCTGGCAGAGGAGGTGATTATAACCTGCCTAACCTAACTGAAATTGCTTGATTAAGTAATGTAATGTCCATCCAACATTAACCCTTGGAACTCCTTGCTGCTCGGTTATGCCGCCGACTGTTGCCCTGGCTCCACCCAGTGTTGCTCACCGGCGGGCCGGCAGGCCTTATTACCCCTCCAACCTCAATACCCACCAGCCGCCCCTGATAGCCATTAATGGACCAATCCTTTTTAAAGCCCAGCTGTGCTACTGGCCTTGATCACCTCTTCTGGCAACAAATTCCACACATTAATGGTGAATTGAGTGAAAAAAATACTTTTTTATTTGTTTTAAATCTGTTGCCAGTTAGTTTCATGGAGCATCCTCTAGTTCTAGCACTATCTGAGAGGATAAACAACAACTCCCTACTTACTCATTCCACACCACTCATCATGAGATAAACCTCTATCATATCCTCTACCTGTCTATTCTTCAAACTGAAGAGCCCTAACCTAGCAAGCCTCTCCTCATATGGAAGTTGTTCCATATCCTTTATAACTTATGTTTTCCTTCTCTACCTTTTCCAGTTCTACTATATTTTTTTTGAGATGGGGCGACCAGAACTGCACACAACGCTCCAGGTTTGGTTGCACCATAGATTTATATAGTGACATGATACTTTCTGTTTTGTTCTCTATGCCTTTCCAAACAATTCCTAATAGTGTTTGCTTTTTTGTCTGCTGCTGCACACTGAGCTGAGGTTTTCAATGGGTTGCTCGCAATGACTCCAGCATCCTTTTCCTGAGTGGGCATCCCTAATTTAGTACCTAGAATGGTGTCTGTATAGTTTTGAATTATTTTTCCCTATTGCACTTGTCAACATTCATCTGCCATTTAGTTGCTGAGTCGCCCAGTCTCACAAAAGCCTCCTGCAATTTCTCACAGTCAGCTCAGGTTTGGTTTTAACTTTGAATAACTGTGCCATCTGTAAATTTGACCACCTCACTTTTGAATCCCCTTTTCCAGATAATTAATGATACATTAAACAACACCAGTCTCAGTACAGATCCCTGGGGCACCCCACTGTTTCCTTCTCTTCATTGCAAAAACTATCCTTGAGCCAGTTACTGATCAATGATAGGACACTGCCTCCTAACTCCTGACTATTTAACAGGGCTCGTCATTCAGGTTTTGACAAAATGCAAACAACAAAAAAAGCCCTTGTTCAGGTTCCATGTTTGAAATATGAACAGTAGGTCTGTGTGTTCAGGTTTCGGGTGAACCCAACATTTCCTGAAAAATATAATATCCCAGATCTTGAACTTGACCCCTAAAACTGCAGCCCATCTCCTCCAGCTTGGAGCTAGGCTGCTCTCTGACTCTCATCTTAGCTGCCTGCTTTGGGGAGCATGCAGCGAGCCCTCCCCACCTGCAGGGGCTGCTGCTGTCTCAGTACGGCCATCTCCAGCACTGCACCAAGCCCCAGCCCAGCAGAGCCCAGAGCAGCCAGGGAAAAATGGCGAGTCCTTGGCAGCATCATTCCTCCCCTCCCCAAGCCAGTGACCTCCCCTGAGCCAGCCCCATGCCCCATAAGAGATCCCACTTTCTGCAAGCCAGTGACTCCCCTCTGAGCCAGAAACCACTCCCCCACACAAGCCAGAACCAATCCTCATTCCTCCTTCCCAAGCCATCAGCCTCCTTCCTGAGCCTGCCCCATGTCTCGTTCCCACTCCCCAAGCCAGCAACCTCCGCTGCACCTAGTCCCATGCTGCATTTCCCCCCAAGCTAGTGATAACCGCATGGCAGCCCCATGCCCCATTTCCCCATCCCCAAGCCAGCAACTTTCCACTCGAGTCAGCTCCATGCTCCATTCTCTCCTCTCCTTCAAGCCAGTGTTCACCCAGACCCATGCCCCGTTACATCCTTCCCAAGCTAACAACCCCCCCACTAAGCTAGCTGTATTCTCCACCCTCCCCCAAACGAGTGCTCCCCTTTTAAAATTGGTAGCAGATTTAGCAGAAACTTTTGACTGCATGTTCCTTTCCTTATAGGCCTGTCAAACTGCCAGAACCTCACTGTACTTCTATGCCAAACCCATACACAGACACCCTGTGTTCATTGCATTCCCGCATTGGCAACAATAGGGAGTGCAGTGAACACAGACAAAGGCACAAAATACAAATACTAAAACCAAAAATACAGATACAAATACACATAATTGACGCCATGCATTTCCGTGCTACTTAGTTTCCTCAAGAGTTTCTCATGATGGACCTTATCAAACGCTTTCTAAAACACCATTACTTAGGATTATTTATATAGCATCAGCAATGTGTCTGGGACTGGACAGTCATGATTAGAAACTGGTCCCTGCCCCAAGAGGCTTACAATCCAAGATGGGCAAAGGGAGGGGAGCCTAGGGGGAGAGAAGCATTCAAGCAGTTTCAGATGCATGTGCTTAGCTTAGTTACAGGGGTAGCAGAGGGCTCCTGTGGGATAAGACAGCGTAAGGAGAAGCAGAGTGATCTATGGAGAAGCCTCGTGGGAGAGGGTTTTTTTTTTAGGAGAGATTTGAAGGCTGGGAAGTAGGAGAATGTGCAAGTTCAGGGAGAGAATTAGGCATTGAGGGCACCATGGGAGAAGAGCTGAAGGTGGTTAAGGTAGCAGGAAATTCTGCAGTGGGTAAGAGTGGGTTCCTTATTTATTTATTTTTTTGGTCTGTTTAAAAGCTTGATCCACCACCACTTGCACTGTGATGCCTAGTGCAAGTTGAATGCTGCGTCCTGCAAAGCAGTAATTAAACACGAGATCTTGTTTGTGTTCAGATGGCTGCATTTGACGTAGCAGGTGGTAGATAGTTCTGCTTCTCTGCAAAATATATATTTTATAAGAGTATTAAAAACTGCTCTGGGGGTTACGGGAAATCACTCTGAAGAAGAAATAGCTGAAGCCTTTGCGTGTGTACGTGTGTATATATATGTGTGTGTGTATATATATATATTCATTCATATGCATATATACATGAATACAAAGGCTTCCCCTCCCTGCCCCCCGAAGAAGTGACACGATCAAAAGCTATTTCTTCTTCAGAGTGATTTCCCGTAACCTCCAGAGCAGTTTTTTTTAAATTAAATAAACCTCATCTTGTCTAGCTTTCTGGTCAGCATTTTGAACCCCCTGCAGATGGGTCTGAAGGATTAACGACAAATCCTCCTCGACCTAGCTCTAGCAGATGGGCGGCATGTGTCTGATAAATACTAGGACAAGGTCTGCTCCCTCCTGTTTCCAACAGATAGACAGTGCACCCTGCAAATTAAATTTTAAAATGGTGGCCCTTTCAACCCCTAGAATAGCAGAGGGAAACGGAGCACAAATGATATGAATTTCATATTGCTGGCACACTATCACCTCACAACCACCAAGCCCAACCTCACCTGTTGGGAAAATGGTACCTTGAGGGATATGCGGCTTGCTAATATCCTGAGCTTGGAGAGTGCATTGTGTGTGTGTGTGTGTGTGTGTGTGTCTGTGTGAGGACACCTCTAACGTATCTCATTGCCTGGGGTTTATTAGCCTGTTGCCTAGGGGGAGTATCTCCTTTATTGCAAACCATTCGCCTGACGTTGCAGTTGGTAGCTAAGGGCCAGATTCTGTGCTGGTGGAAATGGGTGAAAAGCCTCAGGCGTTGTACCCGCGTCTCTCAACAGAATATTTAGTTCTGTGTGTCCGGAGTGGTGGATTGTTTCTGTGACCAGAGCCAGCCTTTGGCAACGGCAAAGGCAAAAGAGACCTAAGCTAATGGTCCCTCATGCCCAGAGGCTAACTCCTCCCCCACCTCCTCCCTGCCCCTCTGTCGGGGTTCCCCAAGGCTCTGTCCTTGGCCCTCTCTTCTTCTCTATCTACACCCAATCCCTAGGCAAACTCATTGCCTCCCACAGTTTCCAATTCCATCTATACGCTGATGACGCTCAACTCTATCTCTCTCCACTCCTTCCCTCTTCCCCTCTGTCCTAGCTCCTCTCACCAACTGTCTCTCTGATATCTCTGCCTGGATGTCTCAACGCCAGCTCAAACTGAACATGGCAAAAACTGAACTCCTTATCTTCCCTCCCAATCCTTCCTCTCCTTCTTCCCTGTCAATTACTATTGCTGGGGTCTTCATCCTCCCTGTCCCTCAAGACTGTAGCTTTGGGCTTCATCTTCAACTCACACCTCACCTTCAAGCCCTACATTGACTCCGTTGCCAAATCCTGCTGCTTTTCCCTCCACAACATTGCCAAGATCTGCCCTTTTCTGTCTGTCTGTCTCTGCCAAAACTCTCATCTACGCCCTAGTCATCTCACACCTCGACTACTGTAACCTCCTCCTCGCTGGCCTTCCCCGCTCTCACCTTTCTTCCTTTATTTCTGTTCAAAACTCTGCTGCCAGGATCATCCTCCTAGCCTGTTGCTTTGACCATGTGCAGCCTCTCCTCTCCTCTCTCCACTGGCTCCCTCTTCCTGAGCGTATTCTGCACAAGCTCCTCATCGTCACCTACAAAGCCCTTCACAACCTTGCTCCCTCCTACCTCTCTGCCCTGATCTCCCTCCGAACCCCTGCTCGAGCACTC
>QEPC01011609.1:991942-1058286 GCA_003113815.1 Sphenodon punctatus | reverse complement strand
AGCAGGGCCCCGCCCACCGTTGCGCCGCTCCGCACGCTTGCGGGGGCGTGCAGAGGGCGGGGCTTCCCCTTTATAAGCCGGCCGCTCCATGAGCTCTGGGCCGGTGAACAGAGCTCTTGCCTGGATGAACTAGCCCCCCTCCTGCTTGAAAGCTGAGTATACAAGTCTTGAGAAAGTTCCCTTTGGTGTTTACCTCCCTTGTTGCCTCCCTGTTCCCTACCTGTCCCCCTCCGTGTTGTGAAGTGTGTTGACAGTGTCTCCTAGCATTGCCTTGTGGTTGTTGTGTTCCTGATTCCTGTTACCCCTTTGAAGCTTGAGTGGGTAGTGTGAAGGGGCCTGCGGGCCTGGCGTTTCTGCCCCTCCCTGGGCCCCCTCTCTCCTCCATCCCTACGCCTGTGTGCCAGCCCTTGCATCCCTGCTCCCCTTACCCCTGGGCCCTTGCCTTACTCCCCCTGCACCAATCCCCACTGTCATTGTCCTTCCCTTGTGGTGTGAAAGACTTCTCCTCTAATCTAAGCTCTGTGCCCTATGATGATAGGGGCCTAAGTTCCAGGTGCGAAAGTCCAAGGAACGGCCCAAATACTATCCTGACGGGCCTCCGGGACCCCCTTCGATTGCAATCAGAGCCTTCTGAGAGAGTGTGGTGCGCCTGGGCAACCCTTGTACCCCCTTCCTTCCCCTACCCCTCTGACAGGGTCATGGTGCTGCTTAGCCCAGGCTGTTCCTTGGGACCATCTGCGAGAAACAGCCTGGGCTAAGCGCGTCGCCACAGCCCATGCTATGGACACTGGAGCGGGGTAAAGTGGGCCGTCCTATTTGATGGCCCGCTCACACTTTCCCTGGAATGGGTCCGCGGCGCTTCCGGGCAGCCATGGTGGCCTCATAGGTTGCTGTAGCTGCCCATCAGGGGGTGTGGGGCAGGCCTCTCTAAGCAGCGTGGGGGCGGGGCTGTGCGGACACACGTCTGCACATCACCCTGCCCTCTCCCCGCCCACTCCCCAGCCCGGCTGCTGTGGCATTTGTTCGATGGCCGGGCCAAATCCTGCCCAGCGTAAGGGCCCTCACTCTGGGCAGGATTACTGCATGGTGGTGCTCAGCGCCACCACATCTAAAAACACCCCAGCTTTGCCCCATGTTGCTCCTTGACCGGGGATCTGTGCCTCCGTTTCCATTGACGCAGCACCGACCCACACAAACAGTTCTCGAAACAGGAGCCAGTTTATTTGCAGTGCCCCGGTTTCCATAGGAATCCACTCAGGGTTCCTTCGTGACTGCGCACCCACCAGAGTGATTCTGTACAATCACATTTATGTAAGCCTAAACCTTAGCCCACGGATAGCCTCCCAGGCCTATACCCCTGCCTTATGGCCACCCCTCTCTCTACGTTCCCCTGGTGATCTCCTCCTGCTAGGTTCCCAAGCTCAGCATTAATGCTCAGGGCTTCTGGTCCACCTGGCCAGCCTTCAACCTATCATGTACCCATTTTTCCCTGCCTAGGATACGCGAGTCCTTTAACTGAGCACCTGGGAGCCAGGTATTCGGGGCCAAAGGCCTTTTGGAGCAGGTGTAGCTGAAACACTCCAGTTCCTGAAAAGGGGCGGGGGACTTTTCCGCCCCTGGTGCTTCCATAAATCCACAGGTGCCTTTGACTACCTTGTGCCTTTGCTGGGCCCCCACCCACCCCCATCACTCCCATGCTGGGCCCTTGGGCCCTAAGGCTGACTGTGTCCATGATATTCAGGCATGCAACGTTGAATGACCTGGTACTTTTTAAAGGCAGATGATCAAAGGAAATAAAGGTGACCAGAACGCATCTCTCCGATTTCTGTCCTGGTTGTCTTCCTGAGATTGTCTACACCCCTTTATACGTGCATCCCCTATAAAAGCAGAGAAGTTAGATTGGGGGGGGGAAAGGTCATCTAGACTGACTCTCACTTGGAAGCTTATAGAGCATTGAAAGGAAAATGAAACTTTTTATTTACTCCATCAGTGACAGGATGGTAAAGTAAAAGTTCTTGTTTCCACGCCCTAACTTTCCAAAGGCTGGAGAAGTTTGGAAAAGTTTCAGTTTGGGGAAAGGTAAGAGGGCAAGAGGGGGACTTGCACCAAATTCCTTTTCTGAATTCAATGTTTGAAGAGAGTGGGGGAGGGTATCCAAAATAAAATCTGGGGGACTTTTTGAAAGCAAGTTCGGTTTCGTTTTAAAATTTCCCATTGAAAAATCCGTAAGTTTAGTTTAAAGGTGTATTTCCCTCACGCCCTCCCCCCCCAAAAGAAAAAAAATTGACAAAAAAATTTAATATAAAAATATTTTGACTTAAAAATTTGAATCACCTTATTTATGCGATGATCATTAGATAATGATAGGATTGGTCCCTGCTCTTTTTATTGCAATATACCTCCTCTATGTAGCTTTCCTCTCTGTGGGATTCCCCAAGGCTTCGTCCTAGGCCCTCTTCTCTTCTCCCTTTACACTCTTTCTCTCAGGAAGCTCATCGAAACCCACAGCTTCCAGTATCACCTGTCTGCTCCGCAACTCTCACACTCCCCCTCCACCCAGTCTCATATCAATGACTCTCTCTCTCTGACATATCTACTTGGATGTCTTGCCGCCATCTCAAGCTTAATATGGCAAAGCCAAACACCTCTTCTTCCCCCAAAACTTTCCCTTCCTACTTCCCTCTCAATTTCCATTGAGGGTGTCATCACCCAGCTTGATCCCTCAGGCGTGTAGCCTGGGATTCATCTTTGACTCCTCCCTCTCCTTTACGTCTCAGATCGAGGCTCTTGCTAAATCCTGTTGCTTTGTTCCATACAATATTGCTAAAATCCGGCCCTGCCTTACTGTTTCCACCGCAAAAATACCCAAGTCCATGCTCTAGTAATCTCTTGCCTTGACTGCTGCATCTTCCTCCTTACTGGCCTCCCCTGCTCTCCTCTCACCTCCCTCATCTCCATTCAACGCTCTGCTGCCAAAGTCATCCACCTTGCCCGTCGCTTTGACCACGTTCAGCCCCTCCTCTCCTCCCTGCACTGGTTCCCTGTTTGGGAACACATTCAGCACAAGTTCAAGGTCCTAGTGATGATCTACAAAGCCCTATACGGCCTTGGCCCCTCTTACCTTAGGGACCGCCTCGCCCTTCGCACCCCGGAACGGTTCCTGCGGTCTGCCGGGGGTGCCCTCCTGGAGGTCCCCCGTGTTAAGCGGGGGGCCACGATGGAGCGAGCATTCTCGGTGGTAGGGCCGCGGCTGTGGAACTCCCTTCCGGAGGAAGCTCGCCTGGCCCCAAGCCTTTTGACATTTCGGCGGAACTGTAAGACCTGGCTGTTTGCCCAGGCCTTTGGGAGGGAGGGTGGGGGGGGGTGATTTTAATCCCTCGCCCATTTATTTATTTACTATTGTCTTTTAGCCCTGTTTTATTTTTATTGATGCATTTTATATTTATATTTTAACTGATCTTAACTGTTTTTAATCATTGTTGTTAGCCGCCCCGAGCTGCATTGCAGGAGGGGGCGGGATAAAAATCTATAAAATAAATATAAATAAATAAATAAATAAAGCTCCTGGTCTTCACCTTCAAGGCCCTTCATGGCCTCGCTCCACCATCTCTCTCCGCTCTTGTATCCCGCCACACTCCTGCTGGGAGTTTCGCTCCTCCTCTGCCCCCACCCTCACCTGCTCACGAACCCCTTGCTCCTCTAAGCACCTTTGCCCCTTCTCTCTTGCTAACCCCCATGCCTTGAACTCCCTTCCTGGACTCATTCGTTCTGCTCCTTCCCTCCCAACTTTCAAATCCCTCCTGAATACCTACCTTTTCCATCAGACTTTCCCTAGCTCCTCATGAGTGAAATTGCGTCCTCTTCCCCCTCACTCAGAATCTCTTCCCTGTAACTAAGTGAATCACTTGCACCTGCAACTTCAACATCATGAATGTATCCATGTCTCTCCCAATGTTCACCTCTCCCTTGTCTCTCCTCCCTTGACTCTCTTAGGTCATAAGCCTCCTAGGGTAGGGACCTGTCTAACTATTGATTGTACGGTGCCAGGTACACTGCTTGTGCTATAGTTATTTATATTATTTATTAACGGCCGAAGGCCAATAAGAAAACATAGTTATACATCACAGAGTAGTAATGGCAATAACATCAACAAACTGCAACATTGTTAAACCAAGGAAGGCATAAAATCTACATACGTTAGAAGATAAATAAATAAACCCAAAAGGGTAATAGCTTAGGTAAACCAGAAACCAAAACCGGCCTTCCTGTACTCCAATGCCATGACTCAACTTCATAAAGCAGGGGTACATTTAAACCGAAGAAATGATTTACGGGCATTCATAGCAGCAATCAAAAACCAAACAATTGAATCAGTGATCCGAGAGTCAGAGTCGGCTAAAGCCAGTGCTAAAAGATTGTGATCGGTTCTCCCAGGATACCTCCCCCACAAATGAAGACAAATATTTCTGACGGGCCCTGTCATAAAGCCGGCGTCCGAACAGCACGTGTTCGGTGGTCTCTGATTGCCGCTGATCAAAGGGGCACAAACCATCCGCAAAACACAGGGCAGAAAAACGACCCTCAAATACCATTGTGGGCAGGGCATTAAACTGAGCAGACATAAATAAATGCTTCCCTCTTTGCGAGTTAGAGGACGCCAAAAAAGCAGCCATGCAAAAACGAAGCGGCATACAAAGCAAATCATTTTGCATGTGAAGGGAAGCCCTAACCTCTTCTTGCAGATCTACGTCAGCAATCCTAAGCAGAGCTTCCCTTACGAAACAGGACAAATCTTTCCCTTCCCAACAGCCCCTACCAAAGCCCATTCTACAGAGAAAAGATTCGACAGTCTTGGCCCAACTTCTCTTAAAGGGATAGTTCTTCAAATACTGAATCATCCCCCCCTCCCTCACCTTAGCCCAAAATCGTACTGCAAGGCCCCAGGCTATCTTAGACCCCCTTCGCTGACCTACCTGGAGCCTAATAGCAGCATATGGGGTGCCCTTGGGAACCTTTAGAAGCCTCTGGAGAAAGCACGCCTGGTTAGATGCTATCTAACTTCTCTAGAATGCCATGAACAAGAGGCAGCCAAAGCTCAGCCCCATACAGGAGCTGAACACCCGTTTTGCTAAATAATAATAATAATAATAATAAAAAAATAGCAAAATGCTTGTGCTATATAAATAATAATAATAATAATAACTAATAATAAATTTATTTTTTATTTCTTTTAAAACAAATCCAGAAAATGTTTCTTGGTTTCTCTTAGCTGTTGAAAAATACTGTGTACATGATCAACAGTCCTTCATCTTTAACTCCCCATAAGAAGTGCCCTACTGGGTTAGATCTATGGTCCGCATAGCCCAGTATCCTGTCTCCAGGGCCAAGTTTAATTGCTTCATGGAAGTGCGCGGCTCATGCTGGAGTGATCCGTTTTCCTGCGATTCACTCCCAGTCCCCAACAGCCAGGGGTCTCCTCCTCCCCAACCAACCTGATGAATACCCATTTATGGACCTATTCTCTAAGAATTGACCCAATCCTTATTTGAGCCCAGTTATGCTATAGTGGCCTTCACAACATCCTCTCTGGTCAACTGTCTGTTGATTACAAGTACTTCCTTTTCTTGTTCTAAATCTGCTGCCAGTTAATTCATAGGGGCCCCTTTCTGAAAGGATAAACAACAAACAATACTCACTTATTCCACGTTATTTGCAGGTTTGTAAACTTCTACCATATCCCCTCTCTGTTGTCTCTTCTCTAAGCTGAAGGGCCGCCCCGAGCTGCTCTGTGAGCAGGAGGGTTGCGGGATAAAAGAAAACTGAAATAAATAAATAAATAAAACCCATTGAGCCTTTCCTTGTATGGAAACCCATTTCATACCCATTCTGCTTCCAACTTTTACCATAGAGCTCTCTACACCAGGGGTGGGGAACGTCAGGCCCAGGGGTCAAAAATGGCCCGCAGCTGGTATTATTTGGCCCCTTTCCAGTTTCTGGATCTGGCCCCTGGATCCAGTTCCTACCCCCAAGCACTGGAAGAGTGAGCTCAGAGGAAAGAAGCAGAGATGAGGCCCTTCACCCAAGGATAGGGGGCAGATCCATATGGCACAGATCCATGATCTGGACACACACACACACACCTCTCTTTGAGTGCACCCCACCCTTGCCCCCAAATTCTATGTAGTCCTTGGAGCCTCTGCCAGTTTTCAAAGTGATCTCATGGAGGCAAAGGGTTCCCCATCCGTACCCTACACAAACAGAATACAAGGAACTCTGAAAGTTCTGCTCTGTGAAAAGCTAACAACCAGATGCAGCATGTTTTGAAGTGGAGAGATCCTTGGTATTGTAGCCAATCGCTGAATGAATTGAAATTGAGATCCTTGGCCAGGCTGGGTTTTTGACGGTTTGTCCTTGTCTGTGTGTTGAATATACATCCTATGAGGGGCACAGCCCAAATGTTGCTAGTGGTGGAGTGTGATGCTTTGTCCCCTGAAAGTCGCCCCCCCCCCAATCTCCCTTCAGATTCAGTCCTCAAACTGCCCTTCCCAACCCAACCCAGCCAGGGACCGTGACTGTTCCCTTCTCCCGGTTCCCTGCCATTTCTTGTCACTATCAGCTTCAGCTTCTGGTTAGTCCATGGTGTGTCTAAAGCCAAGGGTTGGGACACGGATTTCCCCCACACCCTATGGGATCTAACAACCAACTACGTACAATCCAGAAACCAGACCCCAACATCGTCCTATCCTTGGTTCTCTCCTCACACCAAGGCCTCTGTCAGCAGCAGATTGATTGCTCATCTCTAGTACTATGGTGGTGGTCGTGGTGTGTGTGTGTGTGTTAGCAACAGCATAGTGGGAAGGGGTAAAGCTAAGGTTATGCTTCCCCTTCATGAGGAAAACAATGGCTGCTCCTCCTCTCATGTTGGAATCCATGATTAGGGTTGCCACCACCTCTCTGGGTTTTGCGTGGAGACTGGGATTGGACCCAGTCTTCAGGCTTTCTGCCCTATTATCTCTAGGTCAGCCTAGAGCCTGGGTAGGGTGGCCAGATATGCACATTTTAGAGGACACTTAGAATAAATACAAGTTTCAGGGCTGCATTGGAGCCTGTATTTCTCGTAAGTGTGCGCTAAAATTTGCACATCTGGCCACCCTAAGCCTGGGTCAGATTCTCCAAAACCTGGAGAAATCAGGGCTTCCAGGGGCGGCCATGTCAGAAAGGGGGTGCGGCCATAGGGACTTTCCTACCTCCTTTCTGATGCGGTCCCACCCGGAAGGAGCATCATCATTCCCTGTGAGGGGTGAGGTTACAACAGGAAGGAGCAGGGCAGCCACTTGGCTCCACCCTTTTCTGATGTGGCCCCGCCTCTACTGAGTGCCGTGATGTCGCAACCCCCTGGAAGGGGCGGGGTTTCATTAGAAAGGAGTGTGACAGTCTCTTTGTCATCCTGGCATTGATACGGCTCTGTCCCCTTCGGGAGAAACTGCAGGGGGAGGTGATAACCCTCTCCATGATGTGGGTCAGAGGTTCTCAAACATTTTAGGCCACACTCCCTCTTCTTTTTGGCGACTGTGGCTCACTGCCACATGTACGTATGTACAACTTGATCCCTCCCTTCTTTGACCTTCACCTTGGTTCCACTTGGCCTCTCGTTTCCTCTCTCTGATACTGCCACCTCATTATTGGAAACCCCTTCTACCTCAAGCTGCGTGGAGCTAGGGGATTGGTAGCTGAGCTCTTTCCTGGGCTCGCTACCTTTCGAGGGCCTGGCCCCATTTTGACAAGCACTGACATCAGTTGCTGCCCGGGGGATCTGGCTAAAACTGAAACCAATAGTTGATTTGATAGTCACAAATATTGTTCTCATTTTTGGAGAGCTCTCCCAAAAATCTGCAAACAAAAGAGGTAATTGCATATCTACTTATTCGGGTTGGATTGGCTGTGGTTAACCTGGGATTGGGCCCAGCCTTCAGGTTTTTAGCAGCCTTGAACCTCCAAACTTCTATTTCATTTCCAAACTACTACCAGCAGAGCTACTAAAGCAACTGCCACTCCCCCTGATCTGCTTTGGTCATGAAAGTGGGCGCGTCATATTGGCTATAAAGAGCTTAGTGCGTTTTTATACATGCCTTCAATCTCGTGAACTTTCAATTCCACTTTTATCAACCTCGCACTGGTGGAGTTTAGGCATCCCTCCCCACACCGGAAGTCGGCTGGCCACCATTGGAAACAGCAGTGTCAGATGGTTCATACATTCTTTTGAAAGCCGGAGTTGTCAAACCTCAATATCGGGGTTCGACAAATCCGGTTTTCAGAAGAATGCACGAGCCGCCTGCCGCCGCTTTTTCACCTGGCGACCAGGTGACTTTTGGTACGGGGAGGGACGTCTAAACTCCACCCGCGCGAGTTTGCTAAAAGCGGAATTTAAAGTCCACGAGATTGGAGACAAGTCCAACCTCTTCTGGTGTGGTTCAACTGCTCTGCCTTGGGACAAGCATGCCCATGGTCCTATGCCACCCTTTGTCTGCCCAAGTCCCTTTCTATCAGCTGGCTTATGCAATTAGCCGACTCAGGACGGCCCCTTCGGTCCACCGGGGGCGCCTTCCTGGAGGTTCCCCGCGTCAAGCGGGGGGCTACAATGGAGAGGGCGTTCTCGGTGGCCGGGCCACGGTTATGGAACTCCCTCCCAAAGGAAGTATGGCTGGTCCCGAGTTTGTTGGCCTTCCGTCGGGCCTGTAGGACATGGCTGTTCTCCCAGGCCTTCGGAGGCGGGGAGCGGAGGGTGGGCTAAATTTGTGTGTGTGTGGGGGGGGGGGGGCATTAAATTTGTCTAAATAATATTATTGTATTTTTAGATTTTTAAATGTGACTTTTATACTGTTTTAGATTGTTTTATTTTTGTTGGAAGCCGGCCCGAGATGCTGTAGGCATGAGGGTGTAATAAAATAAATAAATAAATAAATAAATAGTGGGCACACACAAAGTCGCCCCCCCGCCCACATTTCAAATCCAAAACAAAGATGAAAGTACTCTTTTCTTGTTGCGAGTATCGGTTGAGTACTCAAAGGGCGGTCTGAAAATTTGAGTTCTTACTCACAGGTAATAAATTCACTACTCGTTTCAGGTCTAGGTGTCTGCTGTGCTCTAAGCCAAGCCATTCATTCCCAGGGAGGAAAGCCATGGAATGGCTAAATGCAAAGAAAGAGGATGGTTTAGTCTCTGCTTTAAAGTGCGATTGAGGAGCTGTACTTCCTAGGGACTCCCCAACTGGATGGGTTGTCAGAGATTTGAATGCACTCCAAGCTTGGCGGCTAATTCTCAAATCTCCTGCTGACGGATTTTGCAGAGGGAAACTCGGCTGCAAATCCTTTGAAGGCTTTCCACCCACCACATTTTGAAACCTAAAAATAGGAATGTAGGGCAGCCCAGCTTTGCAAATTCAGGCCCTCACCTTCTGTCATTCCTCCCTTCAGATCAACAACCCGAGCACAACCTGTTATCTGCTCTCCCATTATGCATAGGGTTTGTGGGGTTTTTGTGCTAAGTGTGGGAGACTAATAATACTCAAGAAATGGTGCATGTTTTTTAAAAAAATAAAATATATCTGGTCCTAGAGGATTTGCATATTCTAGCTGATCTTTCTGTTTACTGTTGTTATAAACGGCGGCAGGACAGATGATACATTCTTTGCCATTTCAGTTTTAAAAGTCAATCAACTTTCTCTTTATTTAAGAGTGATTCAGCTTTATTCCCTTATTCTGCCACTGTGGGTGTGGGATTTCATTTCATGTTTTTATAAAAGTGACAAAAAGTGTATTATTTTTTCCCCTTGTTACCCACTTTATGACAATAGCTCATTGTTAATTATTGTTGTTGTTATTGCTGTTAATTTTTTTAATCCAATAGTAGTTTCTTTATCAGGATGTGTGGGGAAATGTAATAGAGAGCGAGAGAGGGTCATTGCTATGCTGGTTCCAAAGGCAAGAGATGGAGACGAAGCTGTTTAGTTGATCTCTTTTATTGGATCTACTTCTGTTGGTGAAAGTACGCACGCTTTTGGTGAAGTGGAAACGGATAGCTCATTTGCTACTCATGGTAATACCTGCAATTTCAAGTATAGTAATGGGAGCCCAACAGGATAGCCAAGGACTGCTCAGGCACCAAATTGCCCCGAAATACTAGGAATGACCATTACTGAGTTACCGATTTCCCATTTTACCAATTGGTACTGATTGGTAAAAGTGGAAATTGGTACTGGAGGTCAGTAAATCGGAACAGAAATCGGTATTTCAGTAAATCAGATAACCCACTGGGCACAAATCGAATGCCGATTGATTAGTGCCCGATGTTACCGGGTCAAGATGAATTTTTCAATTTCAATGGGTATACCCATTTTTGCAGGTACTGGTTTCAGTTCTAGGTTTTGGGCCACACAAAAGCCTTCATCGGGAATGTATCCAGCAGGGCTGAAATGAGAATGAAATTAATTAGCGTGAGAATCTTGCCGTCCCAACGTGATCTCGTGAGAATCTCAAAAATGCCCAAAGATTGATTTGCGCTTGCGCAAAATGGCCACACATATGCAGAACAACCCTGGTGGCCATTGACCAATTTTTGGCTATTTTGAGGTTCTTATTTTATTGATTGATTTAATTTACAAAATTTTGACCCCACCTCTCCTGCAATGCAGCTTGAGGCGGCTTACAAAACATAATTTAAAATATCGGTAAAACCATAAATCACGAATAAAACCATAAAACAAATCAAGTAAAAAAAATAAAAGGGGGTAGCAAAAAACCCTTCCCCCCCCCCCCCCCCCCCCTCCCCATCTACCTCACCAAAAGCCCGGCAGAACAGCCAGGTCTTGCACTGATGTCGAAATGAGGCGAGGTCCGGGACCACCTGGGCCTCTGCCGGAAGGGAGTTCCACAGCCTAGGCACCACCACCAAGAATGCCCTCTCCATTGTGGTCTCCCGAACCACCCAGGGGACCTCAAGAAGGGCGCTCCTGGCAGACCTCAGGTGTCAATCCAGGACATGGAGAGTGAGGCAATTCCGCAGATAGGCAGGGCCTAGACTGTATTGGAGTTTATAGGTAAGAGAATCTCAAGATGAGAAAATCTTGCTGAGAAGCCTATTCTTGACAAGATTTTCAAGGAGGGCAAAATCTCATTTCAGCCTTAGCATCAAGTGAGAACTATATAAAATGAGTAATTATGGGACAGGTATGTATGAGATGACAATGACTTCAGAGGGAATGGATCGGAAAAATATACCTCAAAAAGAGGCTGGACACTCATCTGTTGGGGATGTTATAGCTGTAGTCATCCTACATCTAAGCAGGGGGTTGGACTAGATAACCCTCAAGATATTTCCCAACTCTATGATTCTAATTTGGGGTGATTTCAGATGTGACGGGGCCTGTATTGGCCCCGTCATGGAATCACCCTTTGATCCCCCGCCGGGATCACACCGGCACGTCCAACAGACGTGCCGGCTGATCCCGGCAGGGAATCGGGGAGGGGTCGGGGCCACGCGGCACAATGTGCGGCCGCACGGCCCCGTCCCTCCCCCATGCTCCTGTGCCTCCCGCCCTCTTGGGAGATGGGCGGGCACCATGGCCAATGTGGCCGCAGCACCCGCCTGCATTGACCATGGCCCGGAATCCCGCCATGGATTCTGGGCCATGGTAGGCGGGCAGACTGGACGAGCCCCTTCACCACTGCAGGGAATCACATTCACCACGCGATCGGGGCCAGTCCCACTGGGACCTCTAATCATGTGGTGAATGTGATTCCCCGTCGTGATTCACGGGGGTGAACATCTGGGGGGGAACTTGCGTTCCCCCCCATCAGACGTTACGGTCCCTTGCTCACCCAGTGGGTATTCACTGTGGTTGATCGTGGAATCGTAACATCTGAAAATACCCTTGGGAATGGGGCAGGCAGTAGATGTCAGTGATTGTAAAAACTATGATGTAAAAACTCAATGACATTGTAAGAAACTTGGAATCAATAGATGACAGTAAATGCAGATGGAGGACAATTGCTAAAGCAAATGTTTGGGTAGGAGGCAAGAGCTTTGTGGGTGAAGGGAACTCAATGTAAGGAAGGAAGATGGAAAAATATATTTCAGAGAAGCAGCTGACTACTTTAAAGGCGAGACAAAAGTAATCAGAATTCTACCATTTGGAAAATCTGTTCTGTCCCATTTTAGTAGCTGTCCCAATTACTTTATGTATTTATTTAATGATTTATTTTATTTAGATTTCTACTCCGCCCTTACGCTAAGGCTCAGGGTGGTTTACAACGTTAAAAACACAGAATCCCCTTTACCTAACCCCTATTCCTGCCTGCCAAGCGTGTTGCCAAAAAGAAAAGTTTTACACTACCTCCAGAATATGCTCTGGCTTGGGCGGTGATGGACCTCCAGGGGATTAGAGATGCAATGAAGAGTAAACTTACTTTCCGCAGCTAGTTTCTGCCATCCTGGATAGTTTGGTGCTTATCCAACCATTTAACCGCTTGCTGAAAAGAAAGCTAACCAATGAACCCGATAACACCACAACCGTTAACTGGTTTATCATTGTGTTCATGTAACCATATAACCAAATATTACTGTTACTAGTTTGAAACCTGGTCCAGGGGAGGGAGAGTAAAGAGGAAAGGAATAAAGGGTGAACGGCAATATGGAAAATGGTTCATTGTGGTACCGTGAGGTAACACCGCTAATTGGGAAAAGCAGTTAACCCATTAAGCCGCTGACACTGTTTGGTAAGCAGTCCTTGCCGGTGCAGGTTGGATACCATGGATTTGGCTAGTTACTGGATAGTGACGGGTAACCATTTCAACAGTCTAATCCCAATTATCAATGTCCCAACTGGAATAGTCTATACATTCTTATTGTCAGGGATCCATGTTTTTTATTATGATTTTATTATCCCTCCGTATCCCTTAGGCTCAGGGTGGCTTACATTTTTTTAACTTATTAACTGGAACATTAGCAGCTAATTAACTCAATTCTTAATCCTTACAACAACCCTGTGTGGTAGGCTAGGCTGAGAGATCTGTGACTGGCCCAAGGGCACCCAATGAGTTCATGGCTACGGTGAGACTTGAACTGGGGGCCTCCCCCTACCTCCCGGTTCAAGTACTGCACTCTTAACCACGACACTACACTGGCTTTATACTACCCATTGGTAGTTATGGGGGGAAATGCAGTGAACATGGGTCCCTAATACTGTTGATGCTGTTGTCCTTCTACTGTTTCTCTGCTAATAAATCCTCCATCATCCATGAGTCCATTTTGGACTGGATGGCCGATCTCGTCTTTGTGACCGAGACCTGGCTGGGCAAATTGTCAGGGCCTGTGTTGGCTGACCTCATTCCGGCTGAGTACTCACTCAGTCCCACACCAGCCCAGACCTGAGGGTTGGAGGGTGGGGGCATAGTCACTATTTTTAAGGAGAGGTTGGTGGCACGGAGGTATCCAGTGCAAATGGAGCCCAGATTCGAGTTCTTCTATCTTGTGATCGATTTTGCCGAAAACAGGTCAGAGGGCCCGACCAGGGACAAGTTGGCAGTTTTGCTGATGTACCATGTACCCCACTGACCAGCATCATCCCTCTAGCAACTCTGTTTTCTGACATGGTCATCCAGGCTTATTGTCCTGGGGGATGTCAAATATCCACCCTGAGGTCGGATTGCATGCAGCGAATCAGGAATTCATGGCCGTTATGGCAGCCATGGGACTGTCCCAGGTGGTGGTGGGCCTGACGCACGGGGAGCCATACCCTGGACTTGATATTTTGCACTGACTGTGAGGCAGGGGATTTGTTGATAGGGGGTGTGGAGTGCATACCCTTGCCATGGTCAGACCATTACCTCATGCACACCTCTGTCCTGGTGTGTCTACCTGACCATAGGGGTGTAAGGGAGGGGAGAGGTGCGGAGAAGGGAGGAAAGGGGTAGGGTACTTTCAGACCCTCACTCACTGAGCTCAGCACCCAAAAGGGGGAATCGTAATCCCTCAGGATCTTGTGTGGCCCAATAACTTCTGTACGGAAGGAGGCCAGATCATCACAGGGAAGGGTGATCAACAGTAATGACCACCAAGCTCTTTCACACTGTTCCACAAGCACTCACACTAACACACCAGGGAAAGGAAAGGGATGTGATGGGTGAGAATGGAGGGGAAGAGGCTCCAGGGAAGAGGGGAACAGGAAGGTAATAGGTCGCCACCAAACTAGGGAAGTTGTTACAGGAGAGGGCCCAGGTCTTAGAAGGGAAGGAGGGAAGGCTACTCCAGTTATTCCATACAGTCACACGCACAAACAACAGTTTACCCAAATATTCACACTCGATCACTCACCAGTCTCACGCAACATCAATCTCAAGTCTCCAGGAATCCCAATACACACTCGCTAGGCTAGTTCATACAGCAAAGCTGACCACTGGCAATGGTACACCCTGTCTACCTCCTCCTTATACCTTGGGTGTCCCACCCAGCCGCGCACGCAGGCGGGCTGAGCGCCGTGGTGGCTCCGCCCTGCTGGGCCCGGCCTCAGTGTTTATGGGCTCCTCCCCCACTCTGTCAGGTGATTGCTGGGTGGGGTTTGTCTGCCTCGCCCCTGCTGTGTCAGCTCCCGGCTCTCCGCAGCCATCAGGAGCCTGACGGGGGTGTCGGCGGTGACCCTGCCCCCATAGCCACCCACGGTGAGTTCTGAGAGTACCCCCCTTGAAACCCCCCCTGCCAGAGCGAGTGGGGTCGACGCTGAGAGGGGTACTGGAAATGGAACAGATGAACCAATCGGGGAGCCCTAGCCGCAGAGGCAGGCTCCCAAGACCAGTGGGCCACATCATACCCCTTCCAGTCGATTAAATAACGTAGAACGCCTCGATGCCATTTAGAGTTCAGGATGGACTGGACCTCGTATTCCAGCGCACCCTCTATGTCAGACACGGGCCAGGCGAGGAATCGTCCGTAAACATAGAAGGATAATGACGTTTTAGAAGGGAAACATGGAATACAGGGTGTATGCGGACGTGCGGGGGAAGCTCGGAGCTGTACCTTGTAGGTTACAGGATTAAGGCATTGCAGAATCGGAAAAGGACCCATATGCTTATTATCTAGCTTGGCAGTGGGGTGTAGAGAGGGATAGTGATGTCTGTCTATCCAGACGAGGTCTCCTGGTTTGAAGTCCAGAGCAGATTGCCTAGTACGGTCTGCATACTGTTTATACCTCTGACGTGCTGCACGTAGCATGGTGGTGGCATGCATATGTGCCAGCTGAATCTGACGAAACATAGCACCTGCAGCAGGAACAGATGTGGGAGGAATTTCATGAAAACATAGACGCGGATGAAAACCATAGCTAACGAAAAAGGGAGACGATCCCAATGAGGCGTTGGGAGCGTTATTGTAGGTGAATTCGGCTAATGGCAAATGAGATACCCAGTCATCTTGAAGGTAGTCAACAAAACAGCGAAGGTACTGCTCTAGTGACTGGTTCACTTTCTCTGCCTGCCCATTAGCTTGAGGGTGGTACGCGGTAGTAAGCGTTAACTGTACTCCAAGGGTTGTAAATAGTGTTCGCCAAAAGCGTGCTACAAACTGTGCACCGTGATCAGAAATGGAGATGCTAAGAGGGAGGGTCAGAAATTGGAGTGCCCGTGGTGTCATACTCATGCCCAGGTTGATCGGTTGCAGTATAGCTCGTGGCTAAAAGCCTATATCGTGGCTGTACAGGCAGCAAAGAAGGGACTCTTTGCTTCCTTTATAGCATCCGCTCAGTCGCGTCCGGCATAGCTGTTCCAGGTGGTGAGAGGATTGGTCGGTCCGGCCTCTCTCCATCTGGATTTCTCCACAGCCTGCTGTGACATGTTTTTGATGTTCTTTGCAGATAAAATCGCTCGCATTGAGCATGACTTTGACTCCACCTCTTCGGATACAGTGGCAGAGCTAGAGGTGGGGAATGCCCTGTCTGGTCAGTGTTTATGGGAGGATTTTCGACTGGTGACACCTGCCGATGCGGCGGATGCCCTGGGGTCTGATCAGGCCACAACTTGTGAGTTAGATCCATGCCTATCCTGGCTGGTACAAGCTGCCAGGGACAGTGCTAATGGAGATTATCAGTGCCTCCTTGTGGGAGGGGAGAGTGCTGGAATGCCTCAAAGGGGCTGTGGTTCATCCTCTCCTCAAGAAACCATCTCTTGACATTGATGCCCCTGCAAGTTACCGACCTGTTTCATAGGTTATTGAATGGGTGGTGGCCCGTCAGCTACACGTGCATCTGGATTGTATCGGTTTCTGGATCCAACGCAGTCCTGCTTTCGTCCCGGGTATGGCACAGAGACGGCACTGGTGGCCTTGGTGGATGACCTCCTAGTAGAACTGGATAGTGGTCACATGACCCTGCTGGTTCTACTAGATCTGTCAGTGACTTTTGATACTGTGAACCATGAGATGCTGTTGACTCACCTGTGATGCTTGGCCAGGGTAGATGGAGCCATTTTGCAATGGTTCCATTCTTACCTTACGGGTAGATCCCAGCAGGTGGTACTTGGGGATTATACATCTGCCCCAGGTGGTCTCTCATGTGGGGTGCCGCAGGGTTCCATCTTGTCCCCTCTCTTGTTTTAACGTATATATGAAGCCACTGGGGGAGTTTGTGCACAGCTGGGGGGTCCGTTGACATCAATATGTGGATGACACCCAGTTGTATTTGTTCTTTTTGTTGGACCCAGGTCCTGCTGCCTCCCTGTTGGCACGGTGTCTGGCGACTGTGGGGGACTGGATGAGGTGAAGTCAGTTGAAGGTCAATTCTGATATGACGGAGGTGATGCTGGTGGGGGTGGGGGTGATGGTCTGATGAAGGTGGCTGCCCCCATTATTGGGGGTATCCGTCCTCCATTGGTTCCATCTGTGCAGAGTCTGGGGGTGCTCCTGGATCAGCAGCTGTGCCTGGATTTCCAGTTGTCGGCTGTGGCCAGGAGTGCCTTTTGCCAGTTATATCTGGTAAGGCAGTTCCGCTCATATGTCTCGGACTCCGATTTTACCACTATCATCCATGCATTTGTCACATCGAGGCTAGACTACTGTAATGTGCTCTACGTGGGGCTGCCTTTGGTGATGGTTTGGAAGTTGCAGCTGGTGCAGAATGCAGTGGCTCGCCTCTCAATGGGGACGTGCCACATAACACCGGTGCTCCGTGCACTGCACTGACTGACGATTATCATCCGGACCCAATTAAAAGTCCTGTTTTTGACCTACAAAGCCCTACACAGTCTAGGCCCCACTTAACTGAAAGCACGCCTCACCCCCCCACCCCTTTGCAGTCATCTGGGGACACCCTCCTGGAGGTCCTGCGTTATCGACGGGTCTGGCGTTCTTGGCATCGGCGCCATTGCTGTGGAATGCCCTTCCGGTGGAGGTCCATCTCAGTCCAGATCTTCTTGCCTTCCACCGAAATTGTAAGACCTGCCTCTTCTGTCAGGCTTTTGGCAGGGGGGAGGTAGGGTGGATGGGGGTAAGGAGTATTGTCTTGGTTATGATTATTTATTATTTGATTTGATTTGTGTGTCTTTATATTTTGTATATGCGTTTATTTTATTATGATATTTTAATGTATGCCGCTCTGGGTCGCCAGAGGTGAGAGAACTGGCATAGAAATAGAATGAAATAAATAAATAACCTAGGAAAGACCAGGGCAAAAATCAATCTACATTGTCATATGGTTTTTTTGTTAATCCAAAAAACTGGTGGTTCTAAAAACATGCAGAATTGTTAAAAAAAAACACTTAATCACTAAATGATTTCTACATCAAATGCCATTGAATATTGGACCTTGGTCTCCTAGTTACAGTGGGAAACATTTAAGTTGAACTTGCATAACTAAATTCAAGTTCAATCAAAGAAATATGATTTTCACAGTTCTCGTTCTAACAAAGGGATAGATTCTTGAATTGGATAAGTCAAATTCCATACCCTCATGGTGCCAATAGACCAACTCATGTTGCCAAGATATCATTAATTTTCCTTCAGGTACTATCTGCCATCCAGGTTCATATGAGAAGAGCATGCAGAGAGGTGTTCTCCGTTACTGTCCCAGCATTGTAGGGAACTCCCTTTCCCTGGAGGTTCATCAGAGTCTGAAACTGAACGTTTACTGGAGGCAATGGAAGACCTTTTTCTTTGACCAAGCATTTGGCAGGTGGAGACAGGGGGTGGGCGAGGAGTTTCTAGGAATTTGGTGTGGGATTTTTAGGGGATTTTTATGTTTTTGTTATTTATTTAAATTTCTATCCCACCCTTTTTCCTAAGGCTCAGAGCAGCTTATATCATTAAACAAAAAAACAAAACAAAAAAATCCTCACCCCTAAAATCACCCACCCCAACCCCTGTCCCTACTTGCCGGATGAAAATACACATTGAACAAAAGGGAAGACAAGATGGAACCTTGCGTGACACCACAGAGGAAGTTCCGAGTGGACGATGAGCAGTCTCCCATCAGCACCTGCTGGGACCTCCGCGGCAGAAATGAGCAGAATCATTCAAGAGCAGTCCCACAATTGTGTCAACACCACCTCACAGCAGTGTGCAGAAGAAGAAAAAAATAGTTTTTATTTTACTTTTCATTATTAAAATCTCATTAGTTTTTGTTATCGTTTTAGATAGATAGATAATTTTATTTTTATAGCCAATAGCCATCGCAATTCTAATTACAGAAGTTATTGTTTTAGTTATTCCCATTAGTTTTAGTTGTTATTAGTTATTCCCATCCCGTTGGTTTCAATGGGAAATGGATTTTTTTTCTGGCTGCAGCGTCTTCATTTGTCATACGCTTTTCATGAAATTTGGAAAGATTGTACCCCTTACCCAGGAGATCATCCATACCAAATTTCAGAAAGATTGGATAAAGGCTTTCGATTTTATAAGCAAATTTTAATTTTGTCATTTGACACATTTTGTATAGACTCTTCAAGCTTGCAATACACGGTACTCCTGTTCCTGCTACTGTCATCTCAACAGAAGATAACACTCTAGGCCCTAAGCTTGCAATAGAATGAATGCATATTGGTTCCCCGCCACTCATCCAAATAGCACAGCTACGCTACGCTGCGGCGCTCACCCATCCCCCCCTCCACCGCGGCTCCTCCCAGACTCTGTGAAAAGGGCCTCTGAAGCAATACCTTTGCTAATCCTGGGGCTGTGAAAATCATGTTTGTTTGATTTAACTTAGAACTTAGGGTATTTTGAAACATGACGGTACCACGGGGGGGCCCCTCTTTAACCCATGTCTGATCTTGCCTGCCAGATGTTTTCCCGGGTGGGATCAGGGCTGTGCCTGGGCCATGGCAGTTTTTAGCCTGGGCTGTTACTTGGGCCCATCACTAAGGCCGTTTTCAGACGAGCGCGGCGGCGCCCGCTCTTGTTTCTTAAAAAAGCCGGCAGCCCGTTCTACACGAGACGCTGCTGCCGAATACGCGCATGCGCGGCCAACGCGCATCCATTTCCGGGCGAGAACTGACCGGGTCGGCGATCGAGGCTGGTCATACGCGGCCGGAAATGGATGCGCGTCGGCCGCACATGCGCGTATTCGGCGGCAGCGTCTCGTGTGGAACTGGCTGCCGGCTTTTTTGAAAACAAGCGCGGGCGCCGCCGCGCTCGTCTAAAAACGGCCTGAGTCACAGCCCAGGATAAGCACTACCGTAGCCCGGGGAAGCCATCTCTGGATGGGGTAGAGGGGGCCATCACGTGTGATGGCCTGCTCTACCTGATCCCGGACCGTGGCCAGGGTTGTTCTGGGTGCACATGGCGGCCTTATAGGCTACTGCGGCTGCCCATTAGGGCGGTGGGTGGGCCGTGTTCAACAGCACTGAGGGTGAGGCCTGTGGACTCATGTCTGCATGCCTTCCCTCTCTGGCCTGGGCCACTGACATGTCTGTTCAGTGACCAGGCCAGATCCTGACTGGGGTGAGGGCCCTCACCCCAGCCACGATCAAAGCATGACAGCGCCATCACATTTAAAGATACCTGTAGAGTTCTGCAAGCTTGACTTAAGTAGATCTCACTGTAACTAGGAGAGCAAGATCAAACATTTGCTGAATTAATTTAGTGATTAAGTTTTTTAGTGAACAATTCTGCAAGTTTTTGGAATAACTGATTTTTTTGGATTAAAGAGAAAACAAGAAAAATGTAGATTGATATTTGTCCTGAACTTTCCTACATTATTTGTTTACTGTAGTGGAAATTTCTCTTGGGGTTAGTGCAAATTGATTTAATTTTGTACATTTTTGAGATTTCTATTGAAATCACATATTGTTTGATTATTTTTTGTATTATAGAATTGCAGAAGGTTGCAATGCACCTTAAAAGAACCATTGGTCTGTAAATTGGAAAATATATTTTATGTTGATATATCTAAACTATGCTACTTATATATGTATATAGGGGGAAACAGGCAGGGGAAGAAATAAGGTAAAATGTAAGGGTAAGGAATAAGGATTAGAAAAGTAAGGTGGTAGGGATATATATGGGAGGATTTTTAGTGCAAACACCAGCAAAATGCACCCTGACAAGCAATAGCTAACAAAGAACCAGAGTCAAGCAGCCCAGCCCTGCAGTATAAAAGGTTGCAGTGCCCTCCTCCAGAGTTCCCCTGATTGGTTCTGGGAGGAAGGAGGCATTGAGCAATCACACGGTGTCATTCAACTGCTGGGACCTGCTTGCACTGCTCATTGGCCAAAGACACATCCGTCAGGTCCTTCCCCTCCCAGTTCAAGAGTTCAACTCTGGGTGAAAACAGACATGACGCTAACCACCCTTTAACCACCCTTGGTGGTCATTTATGCATGTTTCAGGACTGCATAGGGCACCAATGCAGCCCTGCAACATGCATAAATGACCACCAAGGGTGGTTAACGTCATGTCTGTTTTCACACACTGTTTCTGGCTCCAAGATGTCAGCTCCCTCCTCCCCTCACCACATTTCACTCCAAAAAACACCTGCTAGGCAATAACAATAATTACAGCTAGGCAATAATTCATTATTATTTTTTGTAATTTTTGTTATTGCAATAACGATAACAAAAATTACAACTTTTGTTCTCATTACTGATATAATGAAAACGACATGCACACCCTCTATTGGGAATGGCTGGGAAATGCGATAAATTGCCTAGAGAAGTCGCAGAATTTCCTTCATTGGAGGTTTGCAAAAACTGTCTGGAGAAGCATCTTTTTGTCATGCTGTAGATTGAAGGTATCTTGTCTGGGAGCAGGAGGATTGAATTAGACATCCCTTCCCAACCTAACTGGAAAAGAGGCAGGCAGACCAGCAGGAGCTGCATTTGAAGCGTGCAGGCAGCCGCAATAGCAGTTTGTGAAAAGCCCCTCCCACTGCTAGTCAAGCTTCCATTGCTCAGCGCTTTGCACAGACATGCAGAAGGCTTGTGCTGAAACAGACAGATCCTATCCAGACTGTGAATGAGCTGCGCCTGCCCATTATGCCTTAGGCAATGCAAAGCTGACTGACTAGCAGGGGCCGGCAGGGCATTCCCCTGTGTAACAGGGTGCCTCTCTGGGGTTTGAATACTGACAGGATCAGCTCCCCGCCCCCACAAAGGACAGCCCATGCGGGTTCTTAGAACATGCTCTTTATTTACAAGTGCCCCGTATAGTCCCTGATCCCATTCCCATACAAATTCCTTGACCGCTATATGCAGTATTGATACCCAGTCCCTTCTTAGTCCCAGGGTGCCCCCTCCCCCCGGCCATGGACCAGCTCTGCCCTTTCAGGTAGAGCTTCCCCAACTCCTACCCCTTGCTCTGGCAGCCCACTCTCCAAAAGACCCCAACTCACTCTGGCCGCCGCCCACCACTCTGGGCAGTTCTCCCCCAGTTTACTACCTCTCCAGAGTTTCTCCTTAGTCTACCCCCCGGTCTCCACTCAAGCGTTTATAGCCAAGCTCCTGGGCTGGCGCAGTCATGCCCCAAACCCAGCTGATCCCAACCAGCTCCTTAGTACTGGCTCTCTAGAAAGCCTCTCAAGGGCTGCACCTGTGAGAAGGACCGGCACCATCCTTCTTTAACGTCTACCAAGGCGCAGATCTGGTAACATGCTGCTGAAACCATTTAAAGGGTTAGGTGGTCACCCAAAGCCTCCCTGCATTGGGATCTTTTCACAAACTGCTATTGTGCTTCCCTGCACCTGTCAAAGGCAAGCACCTGCTTCCGTCCTACCACAGCACTCCCCAGTTTGTGGATTGTGGCTTATGATCTCTCTAAGCTTGGTTCTTCCTCTATAAACTGGGAATACTAAAGGCCAGCCTCCCAGGGTTGTTGTGAGGGTGAATTAGATAAGACCTATAAACCACTCTGAACACTGCAAGCACTATAAAATAATAGAATCACAATAACTAATAATATTGGAAGGAAATCCCCAAGAAATTATTCATAATAATATTGGTCTGTGGTTGGCATGGGAGCACTATGAAAATATAAAAATTGTTGCATCATAAACTGTGTGCATGAGAGTGAGTTTGAGTCCTTAATCCTGATTGCGATCTCCCACCAGCATAACACTGAGTGTTTTTACACACACATTTCTCCTGCATGTTTGCTGTTACATCCTGAACTTTGTGTGCGTCTAAATCACTCACCCAGATCTTAAACATCTGGATCTTTGAACTTCTGCGTAGAACTTCTCCCAGAACTTTTGTGCGTAAAAAGTTCTCCTGGTAAACTGCTTTGCTCCAGGCAGCTGTGGTCACTTGGTTTCCATGGCAGCCCCTCACATCTACAGCTGTGGCTACTTTAGGCTGCCTCAGGGCAGTGTTTGTGTGAAGAATGCACCCAGGAACTGCCTCAGGGCAATGTGTGTGTGAAAAATGCATCTGGAACTTGTGGACTTGTAAACCCAGAAGACTGAAAAATCCAGAACTTTAAGGTGTGTGTAAAAATGCCCATTGCAGTTGCACTAATATCCGATCTGAATCCAGCCCACATAGCATTCACTACAATTAATCTACAAAGCTCCTTGTTGTCTTCTGGGATCTTGTGCCCCATTTCTCTTTCCCTTGTGCTTTGAAAATGAACCACAAGTGTCACATTATGTCAGGTTCATTAAATATTCCTGGTAATTGGACTGATCATAATGAATTCATCTGTGGCCCCTGCGGATGGCACAAAACGCTTTCCTGCTGTCACTTTAGAGAATTCCAAAGCTAACGGCACCAACAGTGCTCTTGAGGGTAAAAGTCCCTGCTTTAAAAGTAGAATAAATTCTGCAGCACTCAAGGCGCACATTCCACTGCAGCAGGCAAACTATAAGAATAGAAGTTTCTGGTGTCCTTATATCCTTGTGCAATTAAATGCATTGTCTTAGATTTCTTTCTGTGAACTTAGAAGTGATGATGATGATGGAGGTCAAATGAATTCTCATCATTGCTGCTGGTTCTGAACTAGCTTGCTAACTTCAGTCTTTGGTTTCCTTTTCTGTGTTAGAAAACTCTCTGCTCCCATCCTAGAACCCAAGAGTTGGAAGGAATCTTATCGGTCACCTGGTCCAATCCCCTCCTCCTACACAGTATGCCCTTATGCCTACAGCATCACAGATGGATACTTTCCCCGGTTTTTAAAAAAAATTAAAAACCTCAGAGATTATTATTCTACAACCTCCCCCGGGACAGTTTATTCCAATCTCCGACTGTTCTTATAGATAGGAAGCTTTTCCTAATATTTAAATCTACAATGAGGCAATTGAAGTAGAGATGAAATGAATTCTCACAAAAACGGATATATCCATCGAATTTCTGGCACCCGAATTGAACCATATATTTCTGGTTCCTTTTTGGTACCCAAGCCAGTTTTCGGTTGGCTACCCGAAATACCAACAACCCGTGTACTGAAATACTGATTTCGGCCCAGATTTCAGGAATTTTCCAGGCATATTTCAGTTTTTCAAGTAATTTCAGGTACTCAAAACTGGAAACCAAAATTCTGGTTTTTAGAGTACTTTAATGTTATTCAGGTACTGATCTGAATACCTGAAATGGTATCTGAAAATGCAGATATTACCCGTAAATACCAACTCGGCTACCCTTTTTCAGCTCTAAGCCCATTCCCCTCCTGTTGTATTTTCTGTGGCAGGAAGTGGTGAGTTCATCCCTTGATTGTCCAGGTGATGAGTGCTCTAACATAAATTGACCTCCTCTGTAGTTCGGTTGGTTTCCAAGGTCCTGGTTTCACCAAACTGAGGCACAGCATTGGCAACAGTGGATGGGTGGAGACTAGAGATGAAAGGAGTATCTACTGATAGCTGGACAGATATTGCAATATCCACTATCCATTTGGATATACAGTGGATATCCAGTTAACCACATGACCATTTAATTACCATTTGCCCATATAATTTGTTTGTTTTGTTTTACTTTTTCCCTTCCTCCTGACCTGGTTCGGTTATGTGGTAAATGGAAATATGGCAAACGATAATATCCCGTATTTTAGTTTGGTGGTTAACCTCCACTGTAACCAAATAGTTACCAGATAACCACCAAACTATCCAGAATACCAGATATTAACCATGGATAATTTATATTTATTTATTTAATTAAAACATTTTCTACCTCACCCCTCCTGCCATAGGCAGCTTGGGGCAGCTTACAAATACTAAAAACAATAGTTAAGACAAAATTAAAAGGAGGAAAAAATCACATCCTACCCCATCTTCCCCAACCCCGCCCCACCCATTACCTATCTCCCCCGCCAAACGCTTGGCGAAACAGCCAGGTCTTACAGCTTTTCTGAAAGGAGGGAAGCTTCAGGCCATCTGGACCTCTACTGGAAGGGAGTTCCACAGCTGTGGCACAGTCACCAAGAATGCCCTCCCCTGTGTGGCCCCTGAAAAACCTGGGGGACCTTGAGCAGGGGACCCCCAGATGACCACAGGGGCCAGGACCCAGGGAGTCAGGCGATCTCACAAATAGGCAGGGTCCAGGCCATTTAGGGCTTTATAGGCCAAAACCAACACCTTGAATCGGGCCTGGAAAACCACCGGCAGCCAGTGCAGAGAATGGAGCACCAGCGTAATATGCCCCCTGCAGTCCAGTCCCACTAAGAGACGGGCCGCCGCATTCTGCACTAGCTGAAATTTCCGAGCCATCACCATGGATAGCCCCACATAAAGTGCATTACAGTAGTCTAGAGGTGATGAAAGCATGGATGACAGTGGCCAGTTCCAAGTCTGAGACAAATGGCCAAAGCCGTTGCACCAGATGTAATTGGCCGAAAGCACTCCTCGCCACAGCCTCCACCTGGAGATCCAGGCAGAGATGAGCATTGAGGAGCACCCCCAGACTCCGTACCTGAGAGGTCAATGGGGGAAAGACCCCATCAATAATGAGGGTCACCAACTCCATCGTCTTACCCACTAACATCACCTCCATCTTGTCAGGATTCAGCTTCAGTCGATTAGCCCTCATCCAGTCTCCGACAGCCGCCAAATACTGAGTAAGCACCGAGACTGCCAGGCTTGGGTCTGTTGAAAAAGAGAGGTAAAGCTGGGTGTCATCAGCATATTGATGACACCGCACACCAAACCTCCTAATCACCTTGCCGAGCGGCTACATATACACATTGAACAGGAGAGGGGACAGAACCAAACCCTGCAGGACTCCACCTGAGAGGTCTTGGTATGATGAAAAATAATCCCTGAGCACCACCCGCTGGGTTCTTCCGGTCAGGAAAGAGTGGAACCATTCAAGAACAGTCCAGCCCACCCCTACACAGTCCCGCAGGCATGTCACCAACATCTCATGCTCAACAGTGTCAAACGCCGCCGACAGATCTAACAACATGGTTGAATGACCCTGATCCAATTCCTGGTGTAGGTCGTCTACCAAAGCCAGAAACGCAGTCTCAGTGCCATGCCCGGATGAAAGCCCGACCGAGAGGGATCAAGAAAACCGATATGATCAAGATGCTCCTGCAGCTGCCAGGCCACTACCCATTCAATAACCTTCCCTAAAAAGGGCCATCTGTGACAGGCCCATGGTTGCCATGGTGGCCATGAACTCATGCTCTGCTCCCCCAAGGTTGGTGTCAGCATGCATGTTGAGGTCCCCCAAGACTACTGTCTTTGGGAACTGCAACACCACCTCTGCTAGAGCATGTGGGAGGCTGCTGCACAGGCAAGTGCACGGTATACAAGCAGCACTCCCAAACCATCACCTGCCAAATCAAACACAAGGTGGAGACCCTCAATACCCAATACGAATGTCACCGGATACCTCCTCACAGACCATCCTTCCCTAAAAATCATGGCTACACCACACCCCCACACCCCATCCCTCCGAGCACGGCTGATACTGCACAGAATACCCAGCCGGAACAAGATCAGTCAAGATAGGCCCCAATTCATTGTCTATCCAGGTTTCTGTGATACATACGAGATCAGCGGCATAGTCCAGAATTGCTTCCTGGATAGTTGTTGCCTTATTAACCACCGATCTCACATTTAACAGCACCAGAACTGGGTCATGGGCCCTCTGACCAAAACTCACCTGCCCCTCTGCCTGGGGGGTAGTGAGCAGGATGTGCAACAAGCACCTGTCCCGCCTCACCGATCTCACCTCCCCACATCTAGGACCATCTCTCCCCCGTCCTATCACAACCCCTATGGCTGTGCCGGACTGGCCTGCCCAGCCCTGGCAGCAGGGGACATCCTCCCTCTCCCCCTGTAGAACTTCCCAACCCCCCCTCCCTAACCCAATCAACCCCAACCCACCTAATATCCCACCCACCATTTCGAACATAGTACTGTAAGACCCCTTACCCTCTACCGCCCCACATTTCCTATCTGTTTCAGCACTAGTGGAGACTAGATAGAGCTGCCTGCAATTCTATAGGATCCAGTTCAGCTCTAGGAGACTCTTATTGGCAAGACAAACTATGCAAGTGTTGTCAACGTATAAACAAAGAGAGAGACCCCTGACTGACCCAGCAATATCAGGACTTCCTCTGGAGACTCAGGGTCTGAAACCCAGAGACCTTACTTGGGTCTCTAATACCACACAAAGCAACAAGCTCTAGGGATGGGCGAACAGAACTGAGTTCAGAAATTCGGTTCAGTTCGGAAGTTTGGTTCGGTCGACCGAACTATCGAAGTTCGGTCCAAACTCCGAACTTCCGAACAGAGTTCGGAAATTCAAACCCCATTGAAGTAAATGGAATATTATCTTTTAGGGATAGGCGAACAGAGCTGAGTTCAGAAATTCAGTTCGGTTCAAAAATCGAGTTCAGTTCGGAGGTTTGGTTCGGTCGACCGAACTGGCCGAGTTCGGTCCAAACTTCTGAACTGAGTTTTCCCATCCCTAGCAAGCTCTCTCACTGCCACACTCAACCTCTGAAGCTGTCCTTTTGTCCTGAGCTACACACCTGCTTTTTAATTTGCTGTACACTGCCTCTAACAGCAATCGGAAACTACCGGTGGAATTCTGAAGCATGGATTCCATGGAAATAAAGCTTCGACCTGGGGTGGTGAACCTTTTCCCTCCCAGGGGCCACTTGGAAAATTAGTACAAGCCAGAGGCGTAGCTATCCTAGGGACAGGAAGGACGTTTGCCCCAGGGCCCAAGTTGGATGAGGGGCAGAAATTCTGTCCTGTTGCTCTGCGGCTGGACGGAGACTGAGTGGAAGAAGCGGAATCACCTGCAGTGTACGATGCATGTGGGACCCATCTGGTGGATGACAGAAGATGGAGCAAGCACTGGCAGCAGCAGTGAGTAGGAAGGGGGATACTAGTCATCAAACGACTCGTTATCAGTTTGACAGGTCACGTGGGGTTCTACGTCAGCAAACGTCCCGCCCTCCTGGGGGCCATGAGTCCCGCCTTGGGATGGAAGTGACGTGGGTAAGCGGAAGTGACTCAGAAGGGGGTAATGCTTCTGGGTCAGGGAGGCGGGAACCTCAGGTTCCCGCCCCCCTGAACCCGGAAGGTCCTTATGCTTAACCAAAGGTTCCAACCTCCCTGAACCCACAAGGTCCTTTGAAGAGGGCCATGTAATGCCTCTATGAACTCAGGAGAGTGAGATGGACCAGTAGGTATGGGTTTTGTGAGGATCGGAGCAACTTTATGGTGCGGGGCTTGGGGTAGGGTGAATTGTAGCTATTGGGTCATGTAACCCCCTCTATGATCTCAGCTGAGTGAGGTGAACCATTCAGTGTAGGTTTTGTCATCCTAGCCCACTCTGTCTTGGAGACCCTCTGGGTGACTATTTAGGAGATCTAACGAGTGAACTTCCCCCAAATCAGCACATTGTAGAATATGCTTGGGGGTGGGGTGGGGGCTAAAACATACGGTTACAAAGCGTGTAATGGTAAAGTCTACATGAAGGTGAAGGGGATTACACTGAACAGCGCCAATTGTGAAAAAGTCAGTTTTGAGAGCTTGAAAGATCTGGTTTGGGACCATAATCCAGGATAACGGTTCAGCAGCCCTCTATAGTAAGAGACAAGAAGCGGTTTCAAATAGAGACAAGGACTCTTAGGAAAACACAAAGAGTTGTTTAATAAGAGGGTGCTTGGGGAAGGCTACCATAGTGTGCCCTATGGTTATTAAGCATATTGTGATTTTATTTTTAATTTTATTTTTAAATGTCTACTGTATTTGTACTTTTCAATAAACGGTTATTTTTTTCTTTTTTTAAAAAAAAGAATTACTCTGTCCTATCTATTACCTTTTAAGCCCTCATAAAAACAAAACAAAAAAGAACATCTGAGATGGGGCAACCTTATTGTCCCATGTTGCGTTTCAATGGGAGTCCTGGTACGCCCCTTGATAGGAACACACCCAATGCAACATCTGTCTGGTTTTGGGGGGAAATGCATCCTGGAGACCTAAGCATTAGATTTTCAAAAGGTGCTTTTATTGACAAAATAGAGAGCCATTGCGCCATCTGTCTGGTTTCACCCCTGTTTTGAGAAACTGCTGCAGGAAAGAAAAACACACAGAGATGCAAATGCAGCCTGAAGACAGATAGATTTTCAAAATGTGGGCTTTTTATTTGACAAAATTATGTTATACCAGAGAATTAAACAACTTTTAGCTTTATTTACTGATTCTTGTAACTTTAGGATTACAGACGGCGTTTTAAACAAAAAAAGATTTATAATGATGTTTTTTAATTATGGTCTGCACCAATTCTAATATGCGTTTATCCCCCTGCTTCACGAGCCCATCCAACACGGTTTCTGGATCCTGAGGGGATTCAACTTTACAAAACAGCAATAGAGTCAGGTTAAAAGTGTCCTGTGTCATACAAAGACAGTTTAAAGAATAGGCTAGCATCATTTGAGCGTGAAAGATAGATTGTAAGCATAGGTTATCACAAATGACTTCAAGTTTTCTGTTCTTGTCCTCAGAAGTCCATGGGTGAAAACAGAGATGACGCTAACCACCCTTTAACCACCCTTGGTGGTCATTTATGCATGTTTCAGGGCTGCATAGGGCACCAATACAGCCCTGCAACATGCATAAATAACCACCAAGGGTGGTTAGCGTCATGTCTGTTTTCACCCCATGTCACACAATCGTGGGCCATTTGGCCTGGAGCGTTAAAAACACCCCCCTCACAATCAGAAAATAGTTTTTCTCTAAAACAATGTTTTAGAATTCCATAGACACATGCTCTCACTATAGGCCTCATGGTTGATTTTCGTTTAGTTGGCGGAACACGGTCTGTCTCATTCAGTTCCTGACCCAATTGTCTCTGCAGTGTAATATATGGTTGTGTGTCCCCATCTTTCCTCTCAGGGCAATGGTACGTAGGGCCTTCCACCTTCTTTTCATCATCAGACTCTGGAGGGTTTTCAAACATTTCCTAAAAGAAATTAAAAACAAACAAACAACCACCCTATGAGTTAGCAGTCTTTTACAAAGCAATGTTTTGTGACAGTCAATCCCATTACACCTCTAGACACACTAACCTCTTTTAATCACCCTGAAAAAAATCTTTCTTACCTGTGAATTTTGAGCTGGGGGTATCCCTTCTTCTACCAATTCTTGAAAAACCAAAGACTCCGCAGGGCTGGGCATTCCCATTCGGACTGGGCATTCCCATTTATGATGATAAACAGGAGTGCTAAAAAGAACCTTGGCCACAGATTTGCTCTCAACATCCTTGTCCTCTGAACTGGAAATACAGCGTTTTCTGTAGAACCATCTCACTACCTTTGGAGGCTTAGTCAACTCCGTGGGCCTCACAGGCATTGTATCAGCATGGAAAGCCATTTCAGTTTTTCCGTGTAACTGGTAGCGATCGGCTCCCTGCTCTCTGTATCAGAAAAGGGTGGCCCCCTCTTTCATACCCCTAGGGGCAGGACTACAGTTCCACAAACCTTTCCGATTGGTTGTGGGTGGCGTGGTGAGTGGTTTGAGACCCCCTTCGGCCATTTCCGACTGTGTACGTACCCTTTTCACAGCCTAGGTCAGATCTCAGCAATGGGGCAGGTTAGAACAAAGAAACCTTTGCTGATTGGTTCAGCTCACACTCCTGAGTCATTTGAACCCTCACATGACCCTCTTTCTGCGACTCACCCTACCCCGGAAACCCCACCCCATTGGACCCAATTTCCTCCAAGAGGGAGTGGGCTAGGATGACAAAACCTATGCTGGTGGTTCACCTCACTCAGCTGAGCTCGTAGAGGGGTTACATGACCCAATAACTACAATTCAACCTACCCCAAGCCCTGCACCATAAAGTTACTCTGATCCTCACAAAGCCCATACCTACTGGTCCATCTCACTCTCCTGAGTTCATAGAGGTATTACATGGCCCTCTTCAAAGGACCTTGTGGGTTCAGGGAGGCTGGAACCTTTGGTTCCAGCCACCCTGACCCACAAGCAGAACCCCCAAAGTCAAGTGTAAGGACTTTCTGGGTTCAAGGGGGCGGGAACCGAAGACCGGAAGCATTACCCCCTTCTACGTCACTTCCACTTACCCACATCACTTCCATCCCAAGGCGGGACTCACGGCCCCCAGGAGGGCGGGCCTTCTGCCGACGTAGGACCCCATGTGACCTGTCAAACTGATAACGATCCGTTTGATGACTAGTGTCCCCCTCCTACTGCAGTGGCAGCGCGAGGCAAGCAGCGCAGCCGCAGACTCCCGGGCTGAGTTGCGGCAAACGAAGGGAGGGAGAGGCACTGTGGTGTCAGGACTGGCGGTGGTCAGAATGGATGGGAGAGCAGCAGCTGTCTGGTGCCAGCCCCAGAGGAGTGAGAGTAGTGGTGGTGATTGCGTAGCGGTGGTGCCCTGGCCTTGGATTGGAAACGTGAGGGGTGAAGCCCCCCATAGCTTCCCTGTGTTCCCCCCTGGGGTCTGCGGGGAGCTGGATGGGGGCAGGAAGCCTGAGATAATAATCTTTATTTTTATAGAGCACCCCCCCCCACCATGGCACTCAGAACACTTCACAAAGAACTAATTAACAACTTTTTAATTCTCACAATAACCCTGTGAGGTAGGTTAGGCTGAGAGAATAATGTGACTGACCCAAGGCCACACAGTGAGTTTCTGGTTAAGGTGAGACTTGAACTGGGGTCCAAAAGCTGGGTCTGGGGTCCCACCCCCCAGTCCAAGTACCGTGCATTTAGCCATTACATCACACTGGCGTGGGGAGAGGGCAAGGAGGCTGGGGGGGCAGGGAGGATGTGGGGGGACAGGAGGGCTGGGGTGGGTCTGTGTGGGTTCAGGGAGTACATTCCAGAAGGCAAGTACATGTTTTCTTTCTTAACTATGTAAGTTGACAGTTTTCTGCAATATGGATTCTGGCAGAGGAAGGAAGGGGCGTGGGGACAGGGGAGAGGATAGTGATGGGATGGGGGAGTCCATTTCTTGCATCTGGGCCCATTTCAACCTAGCTACGCCCCTGCTGCACAGAAGTTGGGGACAGGGGTGCTTATGGGGTGCGATCAGGAAGAGGAGGGTTCATCTTTGCTCCCTTGCCCCGCGCTCAGTAGGGATGGGTGAACGCGGTTCGGAAGTTCGGAGTTCGACCCGAACTCGGCCTGTTCGGACGACTGAACCGAACTTCCGAACACGAACTGGCTGAACCGAACTCAATTCTGAACGTTGAAATGACCAAACAGTTCGATCAGTTCGGATTGTGTTCGGGTGGCAAAAAAAGGTTCACTGGAAGGTCGAACGTGACAGGGAGGGGTAGTACTAGTCACTGAGGATCAGACTTCCAGGCACCAGGGGTGGAGAGGCTTGCAAGAAATGAAACTATCTGCCTCCCCCCTTCCCAACACTTTCTGAGCTAGTCACTGTTCCTGAACAGCAGGCGTTGAATAGGATTATTAGATTGCTTTAAGTTTCATTTCAGTTTTGTACTGAAATGAAACTTAAACCTTAAACTGAAACCTTGTGTTTGTGATTTCCCCCCATCCCATATATAGAGAGACAGAGAGATAGGTTAGGGATAGTAGTTGTAGGAGCTAGCTTAGTGATAGAGATAGCGTTAGTGATTTAGTTTTAGTGTTTGTAGGAGTAGGCCTGTGTACTTATTAGATAATCCATTTAGTTCCTAGCATTTAGAATAGTTAATAGCAGTTAGATTTAGTGTAGATAGATATATATATAATATTAGATAAAAAAAACAAAAACAAAACCCATATAAAAACCAAAAAACCAAATAAAAACCAAAAGAAAACCATATAAAACCCAATAAAAAACCAAAAAAACATATAAAAAACAACAAAAACACCCATAACAACATTTCCCGAACGGCCGAACCCGAACCCGGTGAACTAACCGAACTGCCGAACTGAATGTAGTCGAACCGAACGACCGAACCCGAACCGTGATCTGTTCGCCCATCCCTAGTGCTCAGTATTTCGGTGCTTGAGGGTAGGAACTGGATCCAGGCAGGTCCATATTCAGAAACTGGAAAAGGGCCAAATAAAAACTAGCCACAGTTCCCGTTTGGCCCGTTTGGCCTGATGTTCCCCACCCCTGGCCTAGAGCATTCTTATGTGGGATGAACCTCTCCTAGCCCGTCTGTCTTATTTGATGTAAAAATGGGCAGTTTCATCTGTCTATAGGTTTGTTCGCCTAATTGCGCCTTCTGATTTCCCTGGTTCCCAGGCACTCCTGATTACAGTGCCCCTGAGCAATCATTCAAGGTAGATTGTTGGCATAAGCTGGTCCGTGTCTCTTCTGCATGTGGCCAGCTATAACTGAGGCCCCCAGCCTAAGGTCAAAATTATTATGTGGAGATTAAACTGTAGAATTTAATTATGTATTCCGCTGCCTCCTGGTACATTTATTAATTTAGCAGTACAAATGGGCTGGAGTCTAAACAAGCAGGGCTGATTAATTTGCAAAGACATCGAGGTAACAGATTGTCATCAAAGCGAAGACCTGATCCTGTTAGATTGAAATGTGTTGTTTTTTCCCCGGCTACATGAAGGACACAGAGCAGCATGGTTTATCTTTATCAATGCTTTCCTCTGAAGGAAAGAAACAAGCTTGCAGATACTAATCAGCGCTGAAGCAATGCCACTCAATAATTACCCACTGTCTCCTCATAATCCCGGAACTAAGCCCCTGACCAATCCATCTGGGACCCTTTTCCCTCTATTGCACAGTTCGAGAGGACGTGTGTAAGCCATTACCTCTGCTCGTGCTATCTGTCCCCTGAGTAAAGCCTCATGACAGTGACCAATTATGTTACACTGTCCTCCCCCACTCTCGCCACTTTTGCTTTTGAATCATCCTGTGTTTCTCAATGACTGTCTCGTGCAGTGGTCCTTAAGGGAACGCAGAGCCACTCACCTACAAAAACAGGGATGAAACAGGCTTTGGCCAGATAGCATCCTCTTGGATGTATAAACAGCTGAAATGGGCAACCATTTCCGACACAATCTGGAAAGGTCAAGATACGGAGCGGTATCTGTTTATTGTTTGGTGGATTAACCAGTTAACTGTGTACCATGTTACCACATTACTGAATAATACTGCACTGTGCCGTTTTACTGTATTACCATTTGCTCAGAATTCCGTCCCTGTTTACTCCCCGTCCCCGAATCTGGACCTGGCTTTAACGATAACATTCGGTGACATGGTAACACTGTAATTCGGTCATACGGTAATGGTAATACATGTTAACTTGTCTGGTGGTATCTCGTTATTTGGTTTGGGGTGGGGCTGGTTTGGAACGACGTTTCTGTTTTTGCGGAATTATGCCGGCACCGCCATTTAAGATATCGGCAGCACCATTTTGTGCCTACGCAAAATAGTCAGGTGACCATTTTGCACACACACAATGGTTGTGGGTTTGTTTTTGTGTGTGTATGTTTAATATTATTCAGTCGGATTGAAATCAGAACCGGACAAAAATTCTATTTCACCCTACTTTGTGGTTAGCGGCTGCCCATCCATTCCCCGTTTGGTGCTTATCCAGTTAGCAGCTGGATAAGCACCAAACTGTTCAGAATGGTGGATATACGGTCTTGGCCCCTCATACCTTAGGGACCGCCTCACCTTTCGCGCTCCAGGACGGCTCCTGCGGTCTGCCGGGGGTGCCCTCTTGGAGGTCCCCCGTGTTAAGCGGGGGGCCACGATGGAGAGGGCATTCTCGGTGGTGGGGCCGCGGCTGTGGAACTCCCTTCCGGAGGAAGCTCACCTGGCCCCAAGCCTTTTAACGTTTCGGCGGAACTGTAAGACCTGGCTGTTTGCCCAGGCCTTTGGGGGAGGGTAGGGAGGTTTTTTTTTAAATCCCCTACCCTTTGTTTTCTAAGCCCTGTTAATATTTATATTGAATATTTGATTGTTTTATTGGAATTTTAATTTATTTTATTGTTTTTTTTGTTTTATGTTGTGAGCCGCCCCGGGCTGCGTTGCAGGAGGGGCGGGATATAAATGTGTTTAAATAAATAAAAAAATAAATAAAAATATATTAGCGGTGGATAATTATTTTGCTGTTCAGTTCAGCTTGAATATAACCTTGGAACAGAAAGAGTCAGACCTGGCTTGTTTTTAATTTGGCTCCTCTCTCATCCTGGATCTAACCCCTAAGCACTGAAAAAGCATGCTCAGGTGGAAGGGAGTAGACAGGACGGAGGGTGAAATCTTAAGGGTAGGAGCTCGAACTACAAATCAGATCCAGAATCTAGACCAGGAATGGGAATTCTCAGTCTGAGAGCCAAAATGCGGCCTGCAGCTAGTTTTTGTGTGGTCCCTGGATCCAGTTCCCACAAGCACTAAAAAAAACCCTTGAGTTTAGGGTAGGGGAGCAGAGAGGAGAGCAGGCACACAAGGACGGAAGACAGACCCATGATCTGCACTCTCCTATTCCTGAGCGCGCCCCTTATGCACCCCTGTCCCCAACGCCTATGCGGCCCTCGGAGCTTGTGTTAATTTTCCAAGTGGCCCCTGGGAGAGACAAGCTTCCCCATTCCTAATCTAGACCCTCCTCTCCTTCCCCTTGCCCTGAGCACCACTCCAACCATTCAGTATCTCAGCTTGCCTTCCCTGGACCTCTTTGCCACACCGATATCTTTCCCCAGTCCACTTCCTGCAGTCCCTTCCCCTTGCCTTGCCATTTTCTCCTTACTGCTATCAAGGATAATAATGCTTTGATTTGGCTGGGCACTGTGATAACTCGGACTTTATGGTCTGCGGACCTGACTGCCTCCATTCCCCATCTTTTGTTCTAGCTTGCAGAGTGATTCGCAGGCCACAGGTGTGGGTGTGCGTGGCGGGGAGGGCATATCAGGGGGCATTGGAGTACGCAGCCAGGAAACCACTGGACTAGAGAGACTAGGGTCATTAGGAGAGAAGCGATGGGCAAGGGTGTCGGCAAAATTATGTTTGGTGGGCAGGGGGCTGGAAAGCCACTTCCCCATGTTCCTTTCTGCGGTGACAATGCTCCTTTCAAAGCATCATAAGTCCTGATTAGAGCTGAAATAACTATCCACAAAAAAGGGTATTTTTTATTTTATTTTTTTATTTCAAGACACTTTTATCCTGTAGCCTCTGGCAAAATAGCAGCTCGGGGCAGTCATCCGAACTGCAGTACTCTACCCAGCCTGGTCACATCTGGGAGTGACCACAAGCCCCGATGCCACCTTGTTTTCGCCTGCTGCTTGTTCTGGCCACCTATGTCACTGAGAGCCATGGGCAGCTTAGGGAGAGGAGGAACATGGCTTCCCACCACATCCTCAGCTCTCTGGCTACTGTCCACCTCATTTTAGCTCCTCCTTACTGCTGCCAAAATTGCCCCCCTGCTGCTGCCGCTGCCAGTCTCTCCTAGCTCTGGGGTGGTTGGTTTTTTTAAAAGTGGATTTCAGATTTTAAAAAAAAATATTTGGGTGAGTCTTGCCCACAAAATGGTTGAGAACCACTGATCTAGAACCCTGCTGAAGCTGAAAAAGTCTGGGCCAGGGCCTGACTATATTGGTTCCAGCTTGAGCCCAGAACGGATGCAGTTGAATTTATGTGGGGCCCAACCTAAGACTGGGCCCAGGAGAGTGCCAGGATGTTGACAACCCATAAGGGGCAGGGCCATGTCAGAACAGGGCAGGTGAAAGAACTTTCCTGTCCCGCTTCTGAGAGGGCCACATACCCTACCAAAGTTGCATTACTCTGTGGGGGAGGGGCGAAACTCCCCAACTGGGGATACTGGCCCAACTGAGGAACACCACACCTGGGCCCAATTCCCGGCCTCTTTTAGAATCCCAAACCCCATTCACCCAATGGAAGAAATGGTTCAAATTAAATGTCCAATGTCCAAACCAGTAAACTTAGATGTTGAGTTGATGAGTGGCTGTAAATGAAGGCCACATTTTGGTGGATTTGGGAAACAACTTAATGAACATTTTTGGGTCCAGTGTTTTTTTGTGAGGCTAAATTATCCCCGGGAAGAAATTTGTTCCCTATACCACTGGCACCATCATGGATAGTCCATCCTTGTCCATTCTTTCTGCTCTTTCAACTCTATTGAATGGATAAATTCCCTTAAAACACTCACCCTGCACATACGGACACAAGGGCAGGGACCTGTGTTCACTGTGTTGTCTCCATTGGTGGCAGTGGGGGGAAACGCAGCGAATGCGGGTGCCGGCACAAAGGCTGGAGCTGTTCCAGATGGGCAACATGCATTTACCTCCAATACTCTTAACAGCTTAGAGTTAAGTTTATCAGGAATATAAAGAAAGCTAGTCTAGACAGCAAGTACCTAAACAACCAGAAGGAAGGTTGGGAGCCTGTTTGACCTGGATTAATTTCCATTTTCTATATCTGCTTGGTCCACTTAGACCCTTGCAACTTGAGGAAGATCTGAGGAGAATTTCATTTTGAGTTGTCAACCAGTGCCTGATCCAGGGACATTGTGGCAAGTTGTCTACAGGGGGGATTGAACTGGGGATGGCTTGCTCCAACTGCTTGACCTTCTACTTCCTGAGCTAAAAGGCCTTAGGTCTGTTAGCCCTGTAGAGTAGCAGGCTCATGAACCTGCTGTGATGCTCCGGTACAAGTTTATCCATGAATCCAGTAGATTGGGGGACCCTTGCGGGGACTCCCAAGACTTGGCCCCCTGCGCAGTCACACAGTCCACACATACCTGGATCCAGCTCTGTGGCCAACTATTCTAAAATTCGGGAGGATTGTCCTAAATTCAAGGTTAAGCTTCAACCAAATTTGGGACAGCCCAAACCAAGATGTGGAACAAAGGCAGGAGGGAGGCAGTGGGAGAGGGGGAACTCTCCCCTGATGATTTTTCCCTGAGGCCCTGGCCCTGAAAGCCGTAACTTGCCTATGGCCAATGTGGCGGTAGCCATGGGTTCATTTACATGTGGGGCACCAACCAACCATGCCCCAGGGCAGCTGAATCATGTCTGTCGTGCCACGGCTACCTGCCCCAGACTGCCTTAGTGCTTAGCCGGTACTAATGGGTGAGTCTGGGGCCTTCCCACTGGGCGCAGAGACCCCCCCACATTAGTACTGGCTAAGGACTCCTGCTTAGTGCTGGCTGGAAGAAGCAACAATGAAAGGAGTCTGGGGCAGGCAGCTGTGGCGCGACAAACATGCGTGTAAATGCATGTAATACACCTGTGGCCAACGCCACATTGGTCATAGTCTACTTACAGTTCTGCTGGCCCCTGGCCAAATTCTGGCAGAGCAGGAGGTCAGGGGTAAATATTATATGTATATCACATTAAAAGAATACTGTAAGTATTGTACTGTCTCACCAAAAAATGTTCACGAGCCTAATGAATTTGAAGATAGATCAAAATGTGAGTTAGCGTTGCCTCTTGCATGTTGCCTAATGTGAAAGCACACATCAATAGACCCCATGTCTTGAATATAATGCAAGTCGTTGTGGCACTCTACGCAGCTCTGGTTAGGCCCCATCTGGAGTAGGGCATTCAGTTTTGGCCCCCCCATTATAAGAAGGACATAGAAAAGTTGTAACCTAGAGAGAGTGTGGCTGCCATGTTGGTCCCAAATGTAAATGATGGCGACAAAGTAGTTTAAACTAAATAAACTAAATAGTAGTTGACCAACTAAATAGGAACAATTCACTGAGACCAGATGGTATTCACCCCAGTGTTCTAAAGGAACTCAAGTATGAAATTGAAGACCTACTATTTGTAATTGCCACTGCACCTGAGGATTGGAGGGTAGCGAATGTAACACCAATATTTTAAAATGGCTCCAGTGGTGATCCTGGAAACTATAGACCGGTGAGCCTGAAATCAGTGCCAGGCAAACTGTCGGAAACGGTTCTTAAGAAGAGAATTACGGGGCATATTGCTAAACGCAACATCATGGAGAAGAGTCAACATGGGTTGATCTACTGGAATCTTTTGATGATGTAAATAAGTCTGTGGATAAGAATGAGCTGGTCGATATAGTGTATCTGTATTTTCAGAAAGCATTTGATAAGATCCCTCATAAGAAACTCTTGAGGAAATTAAATAGTTATGGGACAGGAGGCAGCGTCCTATTGTGAACTGGTAACTGGTTAAAGGATAGGAAACAAAGGATGCTTTTAGATGGACGGCAGCTCCACTTCTGCCCGAACAAGCCTGCTTCACCCCTGGCTTGTTCAGTCCATCTAAAGGTACCCCATCAGATGTGCAAATTGAGCAGGCTGTTCCTGTTCCTGCTCTAGAGCGGCTCCACTGACGGCATTCCAGGTCATCCGGAGCGAGCCGGCCAAACCTGGGGCACTGGCTGTAAGCGGAGCTGCTGTCAGTCTCTTGGTCAGACCCATGCTGCAACTTCACGCCTGGCTGGCTGTTGCCCCAGTCATCGTTAGAGCGTTGACTGAGCGTAGCGGCCAAAACTCTAAGGGAGGGGGAACTGCACAGGTGGCCTGTGGCCTGGGAACACCTGTTGGTTCATCTAAAGTGGACCCAGGTGGGTCTGGAATCAGGTGAATCCAGGAGTGCACCCCTAGAGAAGCTCCGAGTACATTTATTTATTATTTATTTATTTATGCAGATTTACATGCTGCCCCCTCCTGCACAAGCATCTTGGGGTGGCTAACAACATTTTACAAACAAAATAGCACCATAAAAACATCAACCGTTAAAATAGTCCAACAATAAAAGACTCCACCCTAACTCAACTCGCGTTCTCCTGTCTCCCTCGGGAAAGGCCCGGTGGAACATCCAGGTCTTACACTGTCCACGGAAAGAGGGGAAGTCTACGGCCAGGTGGACCTCCAACGGGAGGGAGTTCCACAGTCGTGGAGTGGCCACCGAGAATGCCCTCCTCATGGTCGACACCTGGGAAACCCGGGGGACCCCAAGGAGGGCGCCTCCCCCAGCCGACATGCAGCCTCCACATCCTTCTCCATCTCCACACCCAAAGAGTAGGATTAATTTGTCAGTTTTCACAATGGAGAGAAATAAATAGTGCTGGCTTGTGTTCTCTCAAGAGTTCCTTGTGAGGGATCGCTCTCTACTGGGACTGGTGGTGTTTAATATACTCTCATTAATGACCTGGGAAAGGGAGTAAAGAGTGATGAGATCAAACTTGCAGATGGCACAAAGTTATTTAAAAAAAATCTGAGCGGACTGTAAAGAGTTGCGGGAGGAGCATGCAAGGCTGGGTGACTGGGCATCTAAATGGCAGGTGAAATTTAATGTGGACAAGTGCAAAGTGAGGCACATAGGGAATAATAATCCAAACTATATAGTGCTGGGTTCTAAATTAGGGGTGACCACTCAGGAAAAGGACCTTGGAGTCAGTGTGGACAATACATTGAAATCCTCAGCTCAGTGTGTGGCAGCGGTCAAAAAAGCAAACAGAGGGTGTTTTTACACACATGTTTTTCCTGTATGTTTGCTGTTACATCCTGAACTTTTTGTGTGTCTAAATCACTCACCCAGATCTTAAACATCCAGCTCTTTGAACTTCTGCTTATAACTTCTCCCAGAACTTTTCTGTGTAAAAGGTTCTCCTGGTAAACTGCTTTGCTCCAGGCAGCTGTGGTCACTTGGTTTCCATGGCAGCCCCTCACATCTACAGCTGCGGCTACTTTAGGCTGCCTCAGGGCAGTGTTTGTGTGAAGAAGAATGCATCCAGGAACTGCCTCAGGGCAGTGTGTGTGTGAAGAATGCATCCGGAACTTACTTGTGGACTTGTAAACCCATAATATCATAATGCCACTATATAAGTCTGTGGTGCGACCGCACCTTGAATATTGTGTCTAATTCCATTCACCCCATCTCAGAAAATATATAGTAGAAATAGAAAAGATACAGAGAAGGACAACAAAAATGATAAGGGGTATGGAATGGCTCCCATACAAAGAAAGGCTGGATAGGCTAGAGTTCTTCTGCTTGTAGAAGAGACAATTGAGAGGGGATACGATCGAAGTTTATAAATTCATGAGCAGCATGAAATGAGTTAATAAGGAATGGTTATTTTAATATTTACCCTCTCAAATAGTACTAGAACTAGCCAGTATGTAAAGAGATGCCCCTCTGGGCGGAGTGACTGGGTCTGAGGTAAGGAGAAACAATGAAGTTGCAGGCCCATTCACCATGCCAGGAAGGCTGGGGGTGTGAGTTTGAGTTCAAGGCCTGGGTCTTGCAGGACTGTAAAAGTCTGTCTGTAGGGACTAATGGGTCAGGATTTTGGGGTGGGGTGGGGCAGTGCTCTGTTAGCCCCTATGGATGAGCCACCCATTGTCCAGAATTCAGGGAGCAAATAAATGGCTTGTTCAAACAAATAGGTAATAAGAAGCAATAACCCCTTAATCTCCACTCTTGCTTCTGTTCACATAAGCAGAGGCAAAGGGGGGAGTTTTACCACTTTTAAGAAGCATGAGTTCGGGATAAGTAGGAGGGACAGAAATGCAAAGTAGTAATTCAGTTCCCTTCTAATGGTCCAATCTGTATCTGCGAGGGGGGCATCATGGAATAACCCTTTCATTGATGTGAATAGAGACCTTACTCCTGAGCAAGAAGACACACAATATCTCGGCATTAAATTTGCAGCAGTGTTATAATTCCTGGGATGACACGAATACTAATAACACTGCAATGAACCCAAAACTACTTCTGAGCAGAGTGTTTCCAATGCACACAAACTCAAAAATGTACTGGAATAAATCCTATTAATTCTGGAGTTAAGTGTTTGTGTGGGCAAGCCCAAATATGCCAACCAACGGCTCCTTGGGAATTTGGCAAGCCAGCTGGAGTTGACTGAATTCTTGGCTCCCATCCACAGGAGAGAATTGAAACCCCAAACAATATTTTCAGTTCATTTTGCTTCATTTCATTATCTATATCATTTCCCAACTTTAATAAACTTCCATTTTTGTGTGTGTGAAAACATTCTTTTTGGTATCGGTTATTTTTATTTATTTATTCAATATTTATATAGTGCCAGCAATGTGCCTGACACTGAGCAGATGTGATAAGAGGGAGTCCCTATTTAGGAGTGAAAAGGGAAGGGGCAGGTAGGGAGAGACAGAGATACATCTGTTAGGGATGGGACACCGGGGAGAATACCGGATACCGGATTTACCGATATTGGATCTCCCCGGTATCAGATTTACCGGTATCGGCATACCGGATTTTTAACATTGGCCGCTTTACTGGGGGTTTTTACATTGCGGCCATTCACTTCAATGACCGTGATGTAAAAAAAACGGTAAAGCGGCCAATGTTAAAAATCCGGTATGCCTATACCAGGGATTATCGGATTAATCCAACAGACCTGATTATCGGGTGTATCGGATTTATCCGATACTGATATTCCCACCCCTAACATCCATGAATCTGAGAAGTTGCAGGTGCGTGTGCTTAGCTGAGTTACAAGGAAGGAGGGGAATCCTGAGAAGAAACATAAATGAGAGCTCGATGGGGTTGAAGAGTAAAGGAAAGCTTCACAGAAGAGGTAGGTTTTTAGAAGGAATTTGAAGGCTGGGAGGGAAGGAGCAGAGCATATGTGTTCAGGGAGGGAGTTCCAGGCATAGGGGGCAGCGTGGGAGAAAAGGCAAAGACAGTTTAGGGATTCCCTGGATCTGCTCTGGGGGTGGCCAGTCCTGTGCCGTGTCTCCCTCCCCCCATCCAGCCCCACCTGCACTGGGTTTACATGGACCCAGCAGCTGCTGCAACCTACAGTCAGCCCACATGGTGCCCGCTCCCCCACATCGTAGAGCTGCAGAGGGATTGCCTGATGCTCTAGACTGTCGCCTGCAGCTCTGTGGCATTGCCCAGGGCAACCCCTGGCCGAGAGCAGAGCTGCATCAACCATCCACTGAGCAGCTACACCTCCTTCCGGTGCCCCCAACTTGGCTGGCTTGCTCTGTTGGCGGTGCTCTGGGAGATTCCTGACCGCCGCACGTGGGACTGGAGCGGAGTAGGTGGTGCCTGCTCTGGCCAAGGGTGCCATCCGTCTAAAAGCACCCAAGGAGTTTGTGCTGAATGTGAAAGAAGAGAGGGAGCCAGTGGAGGTCACCCAGTGAGGGATGGGACATGCTGGGCCCACTGGAGAAGTGAGGCAGAGTTTGTCTGGGCGTGTGTGTGTAGGAAGTGCTGAGATGCAAGGTGGTGGGGAAGCAGGACCTACCTCAGCAAGGCAGGACATACTTGACCTACCCTTGCTCTTAGTCCTGCCTGCTTGTTTCTGAGGCTGCTCCCAGCCAGTTTGTTTACCTGTTCCTGCTCTCAGCCTGCCTGCTTACCTATCCCGTAGACTGCTTCTAGACTTGCCTTGCCCTCTTGTCTTGCTTGCCTTCCAGCCTATGTCTTCCTTCTTTGTCGGAGAGGACTGGTTTCCTGGAGGTGACCCTCTGGCCTGTTTCTTTGATCCTGCACCTGGTTTATCCCCTGGACCTGAGTCTGTCTGGGCTTGATCCTGCTGCTATTTTATGTGACCTTATCCTGAAAGTTCACCCACCATTCCAGAGTCCTGTAGAACAGCCACTATGATGGACAAGTGCACAGCTAGGCCAAGGCCACACAAAAGTCTTGGCAGTGAAAGGAACTAGGATTATCAGCTCTCTGGGAGAGGGGGGGTTTGACCCAGAGTCTCTGGGTCCCAGAGGAAGCTGTGTTTTCTCTTGGTCAGTAGGTCTGAAAGAGGATCTTTGGTCTGGTTCCAATTCCTATGGAACTGGACATTTCATTGGATCTGGCCAGAATTTGGACCAAATGCGGTCTCAGTTCCAATCAAACCGAATTGGGGGGGGGGGGGAATTGCTATTTGCGTATGCACAAAATGGCCGTTACTGCACAGCAAGATGCTCAGAATCATGGCTGCCATTTTGCACACATGCCAGATGTTCCGGTCAGAATTCCGGCGAAACATTCCAATTTCGCAGAACTTTTCTGCAAAATCACAATGGCTTTTTTGACCCATCCCTTTGGGTCAGGCAGACCAAAGAACATAATTAGTGCCATAGCGGAAAGAGAATGAAATTAATTCTTGTGAGACTCTCGCAGCCCTGGCAAGATCTTGCGAGAAACTTGAGATTCTTGTGAGAAACTCGAGAATCTTGAAATTGCCCCCCAAATGATCTGCGCATGCACAAAATGGCAGTGCATGTGCACAACGGAAGTGGTCGCCATTTTTGAGCATGTGCAGACCGTTTGGGGGGTTATTTTAAGGTTCTCAAGAATCTTGCGAGAATCTAGCGTTTCTCACGAGAATCTCGCAAGGCCCTTGCGAGAATCTCGAGATGAGAAAATCTTGTTGAGAAACCAGTGGCTTTTCTCTTTCTCTTGTGAGAAGTATCGAGGTCACAATGGGAAATCCATTCTTTGTTGTTCCAGCCCCCAAGCGTAAGAGGTTATGTTCCCAGAAATCAGGGTTTCCAGAGGGCAGCAGGGGTGGCCATGTTGCAATGGTGCGCACCACAGGGATTTCCCCACACTCTTTCCTATGTGGTCTACCCCATGGAACGTTATGATGCCATGATGGTACATAAAGGACCATGATGGACCAAATGGTCCATAGGGTTAGAGCAAAAAGGGGCGTGGCAGAGCCTTTGTCCCATCCCAACCAATTGGAGGTGGTAACGCTACAAGGAACCAAATCTAGCCTTTCCCTCCCCAAATTTTAAGCTAGCACTCTAATCACTGGACCATCCTCCCTCCCCTTAGAAGCGTAATAAATCCAGCAGAATCAGGCCCTGAATTCTCAAGCTTCTCTTGACAGAATAGCGCTGAGAACTCAGAGGTGGGAGTTTTTTGTTGTTGTTGTTGGTTTTGAAACTATGTTTTATTTTATTAGACGTCACAGTTGAGAGAGATTCCTGACTGGTTTATGATAATTTGTCAGCCCACTTGGGTGGCTATTGCATCTCCGATTTGGTGTGCCGTGCCAATTTCCCATCTGTTCTATGTGAATAATATACGAAATACACACAACCGGGTGTGTAATCCCCTTGCTAGCAAATCAATATACAGTGCATATGGTGCGTCTTGGCCCGCAAACATTGACGGAAGGCCTCTTCTGGTAATTATCTCCAAATACTTCCCTTGTTGCCGGCTGCCGTAGGGCCTCGGCCTTGCAGGCTCCTCTGTTGGTGAATAACTTCAGGAGTGTGCACAGAGTTCTGGGGGGACTCGTCAAATATGTGTTTGCAGGATCAGGGCTTCATACTTTGTGGAGGGGTGTTTCTTCCTCTGGGGAGCAGTATGGATATTTTAGTTCATTTCCTACTAGGTCTGCTTGTTGCGTTTCACAACCTGGAATCCTAGTGCGGTCTGTTCCAGAGCATGCCAACATTCTGTGCGCTCTCATTGGTTTTCAGAGGAAAACAAAACCCTCAGTTAGTCTCACTGGAAGTTTGTTAAGAGCCCTATGTTTCAATACAAGCTGGTCTATTGCATCTATTCCACTGATGCTTGGAAAACAGAGCTTGGAATTGGTACAAACTCTAAGACCACTTTCAGACATCCCCCCCCCCCCCCCGTGCACACGCATATTCTGACTGCGGGTGGGAATGCGCAGTCAGGATATGCGTGGGGATCAGCCGGTCTGAAAGCCCGCCTCCCCCCCGCACGGCTTTGCCGGCAGACACGCTCAGGGATGCAGAGCTCGATTTCCAGAATTTGCATGGGGGGGCAGTGGAGGGGATGACTGAAAGTGGCCTAAATTGCAAACAAGTTATTTGGCAATTTAGCCGTTTCATCTGTTAGCAAATTTTCTGCAGTCTGGTTCTAAATGGATGTCCCTTATTTTAGAGCCCCAAAGAATATAACAGACATCCCTTATTTCAGAGCCGAGATATAACAGACATCCCTTATTCCGGACCCCACAGCTCTATAGAGCATAAAGAGTTTCTTATTTCAGACCCCTCCCCCAAAGCTCCATAGAACATAATGGATGTCCCTTATTTCAGAACCCCACTGCCCATTAAAATGTAACAGACAGCTCTTATTTTGGACCCTACAACCCCATAGAACATAATGGATAGGGATGGGCGAACGCGGTTTGGATGTTCGGAGTTCGGACCGAACTCGGTCTGTTCAGACGTCTGAACTGAACTTTTGAACGACCGAACAATTTGGTCTTGTTTGGACGAGTTCGGAGGCAGGAAAAACGTCTTTCCAGGGCTGAAAATTAGGTTTTGCTTTCGATTTCGTTTTGATTTCGATTTCGCTATTTTTGAATGTTCGGCCAAGTTTGGCCAAACAGAACTCGGCTGAACCGAACCATTGAACCTGAACTCGGGTTTCGAACTGAATGACCGAACATCCAAACCGTTTTCTGTTCGTCCATCCCTAATAATGGATGCCCCTTTTCAGAGCCCCCTAGTTCCCTAGGCGTCTTTATTTGGGGGATTGTGATCTGGCAGCTGTAGTTGGGAGTTGTATCAAAGGAGCTTCAGAAGAGCATGAACAATCAGTAGGTGATTTGTCCATGAGGCAAATGCATCTCTGCTCCTGAAACACAAGGGCTTGCTCGAATAAAATGCTAATCCAGTTCTTAATGTGTTGAGAGGGATGCTCACTGGATGTGTAAAAGGTTCTGAAGTATCCAGTAAGGACCCCAAGGTAATTTTTTTCTTTTGCATGCAATAAACATGAGCAAGCTTGCATGCAATGCTTCCTCAGAAATATAGTTCAACTTAATGCACTGCAATTCATCCCTCCTTCCCCCTCAAAATCATCCCTCCTCCCCTCTCAAAACCCCCTCCAAACCCAACCCCAAGAATTTAAAACTCCTCCATTTATTTCAGTTTGAAAACAACCAGAGTAAAATGTGGGAATATGTTGTTGTTGTTTTTTAAAAAAAGAAGAAAAAAATCTTTGAAATTTCATCCAAACTAGGACAATTTTGAAATGTTTACTCTGGATGGAAATTCTGATTCCTGATCAGCTCCCATTTAAATTAATAACACCCTGGTTTTGTGCTCAGCAAGTATATATCTCTAGGCCTCACAACTTCTGCCTGCAAGAGAATTATGAGTTGTCCTTAGAAGTGAATCCTTTCAAGTTTAAAATGAACCACATTTTAAAAAAATAAATAAAACCTCTTTGCTTTGGGAGCTGTATCAATATTTTTAGAATGTTACCAAGCAATCGCAGTAATAGGTGCAGGGAGAAAACAGACATATCAACCCCCCATTTCATTATTTAATGGCCCATTTCTTTATTACCGAGCTGGCATGCATATGGGCAGGGAGTTGACACTTTGTAAACCGGTTACTTGGGTGAGTTAGTTGGTATTATTATTTATTACTTAAATAGCAAATGGGCCTGGTGTTGAGCCATCATGATTAGAAACAGGTCCCTGCCCTAAGGGGTTTACAATCTAGGATGGACTGAAGAGGATAGGCGAGAAGAACCTAGAGAGAGGCAGGGGTACAATCCTGACATTGAGATGATGCAGTTGCACATGCTGAAAAACCTAAATGAGCAGTCTGTGGGGAAGAGGAGCTCGGGAGAGCTTGGCAGACGAGGTAGGTTTTTCGGAAGGATTTGAAAGCCAGGAAGGAAGGAGCTGATTGTCGGAGTTCAGCCAAGGCGTTCCAGGGGTAGAATGGAAAGGAAACGGACGTGTTTGCGATCCCCGTGGGGGAATACTCACGTTTTCATCAAGTAGTCTATTAAGTGCCTGATTGGTACCCAAGTACTGAGTTGGGCACCCGATTACCCCCAAATGCCGGGTCCTACCGTTACCAAGTTATTGATTTACCGATTGGTACCAATTGGTGAAACGGTAAATTGGTGCAAAAATTGGGATGGGGGATTGAAAAATCATTACCGGAAGTCGGAAAATTGGTACTGGGAGTTGGAAAATCAGGATGAGAAACAGCAATATTAAATAAATGAAATAATATTTATTTCTTTATTAGTTATTTATTTAATAAAATTATTAAAAATAAATAAATAAATAAATATACTGATGTATCAGATAGCCTGTTTGACACTAATCAGGTACTGATGTGCAGAAGGCACATCATTCATTTTCATTTTCATTCCCAAAAACCCATTTGTTCGGGGGGGGGGAGGGGAGGAATTCATAAAGGATTCTACCGTTTGTGGTTTCCCCCCCCCATTTTATTAATAATAATAATTAATAATAATAATAATTAATAACAACTAATAATAATAACAAAAAGTCACTGCACATGCACAGAACGGCCAACGGGGATGTTCTGTGCATGCGCATTCCTTTTCCAAAATGGCACTGACGCTGCTGGTGCCATTTTGGAAAAGAAGACGGCACGTACAGAACGGCCTGGCAGCCTGGTATTTGCACGTCTGATATAATATCACGTTGGAGCTCAAGCAGATAAGGCTGATCTAGCTGGAACTCTGAAAACCACCGGTAAGCAAATGAGCTGACGACTGCACTAATTAGGAGCCAGTTCATAGGCTTAATTGCCCACCACAAACTTTTGTCCAATGACAACAGAGGTGGAGACGGTAAAATAGGAAATGGTCGTGCGGCCTTTTCCTGAAGGGGTACCAGAAGACGTCATCAGACAGCCAATTTAAAGCAAAGAAAAGAAGGGCTTTTTCATGCAACACATGATGGATCTGTGGAACCCATTGCCACAGGGATGCTATTAAGGCCAAGAGGACATCGCCGTGCAGATTGGGCTCCATTCTGGATCTTCCTTTTCATCTGATTGAGAAGGGACAATTTCCCAGTGTTGGGCTAAAAAGGACCTGGATGAAAGCCATTTGGCTTGGTGTGAAGACCAGATAGGCAGAGATGATGCTCGCTGATGGAAAGGGTTACTAGATGTAACACTAGCTACTTGTTTTGGATTTGCACATGTTTGGACATTGCTTAACACAGTTTGGGATCTGAAAAATCATGGTTGCGGACAATATGCATTGTGGGTAGCACATTGAGTGATGCACACTGCTTTGCTACTGGAGCTGAGGTGAGAACAACCATTTCTGTACTGTCGGGAAATGCCTAACTTTTGGGAGCACTTGTGGGTCATGACTGTTCGTGTCAGTTTCCATTGATTCCATGCTTCTGTGATTTTCGATATTGATGCCTGTGATTTTCCATGATTTTCTGTCAATTTCTGGGATTTCCATCAATTTCCAGCACCTTCTGGCACTTTTTCATGTTTTACTCTTACTTTTACATTTTACTTTACTTCTTACTTTACGTCTTACCTTACATGTACATCTTTTACAATTACTGAACGGGAACTAGCAACAGTGGGATATACCCACTGATTTTGACAGCTGCTCTGTGAATGGCCTGGTCGAGTTGTGGAATACCATGTTGACCAAGTCATTGACACAGTAGCACCTAGGCGTCCACTTCCTTTGCAGCATCAGCACAGATCTTCCTGGTTTACAGGGGACCTGCGGCAGATGAAGTGGGAGTTGAGGCTGTTGGCGTACAGCTGGCGGTCGACTCACACTGAAGCCAACTGATCGTCCTTTTTAGTTAGTAATGTGTTTCAGATAATTATAGATTATTTTTTATTTACCTAAGAGCATGTATAGATATCAGGTAATATATATAGCTATATTAAGATTTAGAGAATTGTCCATCTTAATATTAAAGATCAAATATAGTCATCCTATTTCATTTTTTTGATTTCATAGTCTTTGTCTATGATAGAAGGAGAAAGCTATGTTTGGCCCAGATCATTTAATCCTGGTACGAGTGAACTAGTGAAAAAGATTTTTATTATCTTAAATACAAAATCATTGGATTACAAGTAAGCCTTTTACTTATTTTCCCTATTTGTGGGCAGGGTAATAATTCTTGCACTAACAGCTTTATACAGCTTTGCATTTATTTTATGTTTTCAGTTGTTTGAAATTTACTCTTTACTAACCAATTGACTAAAATACTCTTGTTTAATGTATTTCAGATTCTTTCTCTACCTCTGATAAAGGGTTGATATCCAAAACGCATTGGGTTGTATGGGGTTTTAATCACATTTTATTGTACATATTTTTTCATTCCACATTTTGTATGTATGGTTGACATTTTCCATAAAAGTTTTCTATAGTCATAGTAGCTTTTTCTTGGGTATGGCCAACCAATTGCGCTGTAGATCAATTTTGAAGGACTATGGCATGGCTAGTGAGGCAGTGAGAACTGTTCTCCTCTCCGCTATGATAACATCTGCAACATCCTGTTCAGCGGTGCTATTCTGGGTGGTGAACAGCCTGGTTAACCCGGTCTGTTTCCGTCCTATGATTGAGTCATCTTCTGCCTGCTGTGAGGAATTGAATACCTACTTTGCAGACAAAATCACTCGTATTCACCTCTACTTGGAGGCTGCTAGTTCTTTGGCAGAGTCAGATTTTGGGGCTGTGGGGGATCAGTCTTGTCCTGTTTATTATTTGGATCACTTTCAGTTGGTGTCACCGACGGAGACTGAGGATGTCCTTGGGGCAATGCGAGGACCAGTTGTAAATTAGATCCTTCCCTGCCCTAGTTGGTGAAATCCAGCCGTGGTAGATTGGGGCCTTTGCTGTGGGATTGTCAGGGCCTCCCTTTGGGAGGGCAGGGTGAGGGTACCAGATGCCCTCAAGATGGAGGTTGTTCGGCCCCTGCTAAGAAAAAAAATCACTTGACATTGACTCCTTGGGCAGCTATTGCCCCGTCTCTAACCTTCCTAACACATATTACAAGCTATAATAAAAGTCTACACAGGGGATATTGTCCCCTATTCATCCTTTTAGAACTTTCGGCAGTCTTTGATACAGTAGACCATGAGGTATTGTTGACACAGCTGCAGGACATGGCAGGGGTTCACGGAACGGTTCTAGAGTGGTTCTGGTCATTCCTGCCAGGGAGGTTTCAGCAGGTGGTGATGGGTGATTGTTCTTCACCCCCCTGCCCCCACTCTTGTGGGGTCCCACAGGGTTCCATCCTGTCTCCCCTCCTGTTCAACATGTATCTAAGGCCCCTGGGTGAGATTGTGCGTAGATTTGGGGTGCATTGTCTTCAATATGCAGATGACACCCAAATCTATTTATTTTTTTCATCCGACACAGGGTCTGCATTCTTGGTGCTTACTCAGTGCCTGACTGCTATTGGGGACTGGATGTGGGTGAGCTGTCTGAGGCTGAATCCAGACAAGACTGAGATGATGGTTGGTTGGCCCTGTGGCCTCAGGGAGATCGGGACTTCCAGCATTACTGGAGTCTGTCCTCCCCTTGCTACTCAGGTGTGTAGTCTTGGAGTGTTCCTCAGCTGCACCTGGAAGGTCGGTTACGGCTGTGGCATGGAGAGCCTTTCAACGACTCCATCTGGTGAGAAGGCTGCATCCCAATTCTTTCCAATGTGGATTTGCCCACCATCATCCATGCCTTCGTTACCTGGAGGCTGGACTACAGCAGTGCGCTCTACGTGGGGCTGCCCTTGAAGACTGTTTTGGGGCTGCAACGGGTACAGAATGCGGTAGCCCGCCTCTTGATGGGGGTGGGTCACCAGGAGCACATTACACCCATGCGTAAGAGTCTGCACAGGCTGCCTATAGCATTCCTGGCACAATTCAAGGTGCTGGTATCAACCTATAAATCCCTAAACGGTTTTGGCCACCTGAAGGACTGCCTTTCTCCTTATGTCCCTTCACAGTCATTAAGATCTGGTGAAAATGCCCTCTTGCAGGTTCCATTATTGTCCCAGTTTTATACGACTTGGACCTACAGAGAGGCACTCTCGGTTGGCTGCCCCACAGCTTTGGAACTCCCTTCCCTTGGAGGCTCGCTTGTCACTTAAGCCCTAGTTTGAATGTCTTCCAGAGGCAGCATAAGACCTTTTTACTCAGACAAGCATTTAATGGGCAGGGATAGGTTTTGGGGGAGGTTGAGGGGTGTTTTTAGATTTTATGGGTTTTAATTATGTATTTTATATCTGTATTTGTTTTATGTGTTTTGTGAGCTGCCCTGAGCCTCAGGGGATAGGGTGAGATATAAGTTTAAATAAATAAAAATAAAATAAAATAAACAGTAGCATAAAAGTCAGTAAGTTTCCTCATTACATGAACACAGGTGAATGGTCCGATTCCGACGGAAATAGCTTTCGCTGCAATTAAGCAATACAGCACTACTTGCTACCATCACAAGGACCATAAAAATAAGGATTTTCGTGAAAGGTCAATCCAGTTCCTACACATTTGGATACGTAGGTGTGGGACTCCAGGCGAATTATCGGTTACCGGTTTTATTGGTATCGGATTCATCCGATATCAAATTTATCGGTGGTATATCGGTTTTTTAACATTGCCGATTTTTCGGATCTTTAACATTGCAACCATTGTTAAAATGGCCACGATGTTAAAGATCCGAAAAATCGGCCATGTTAAAAAACCGATATACCGATACTGATAATTATCGGTATTATCGGGTTAATTTGATATTGACAATTATTGGCATTATCTGATGAATCTGATACCGATAGTCCCAACCCTACTGGATAGTGTTCCCTGCAAGCAGGGGTCGGCAGGGTGGAAGAAAGAACAGCAAATAGGCGAGGAAGGAACCCACTGGGTGGGAAGGGTTGCTTTCTTGGTTGGACTCTCTTGTTATTATTATTATTATTATTAATAACAAACATTTATATAGCACAAGCAGTGTACCTGGCACTTTACAAAGTAATAAAATAGACATGGTCCCTGCCCCTAGGGCTTACAATCTGAGAGACAGGAGCTGGGGGAGAGACTTAGGAAGGGGAACAGAGGGAGAGACAAGGGGTCTAACATTCATGAAGATGCGAGGTCTCAAGTGCACGTACTTGGCTTGGTTACGATGAGAATGACAGCAGGCAGGTCCATGTTGCAAGGATAAGGGTAAACCGATCGTAGGTATAGGAATAGTGGCTCAGCAGGATAAAGAGTCAGACAGAGCAGAGCGAAAGAGGTGAGTTTTAAGGAGAGATTTGAAGGTATGAAGGGAGGGGGCAAGGCGGATGTGGACAGGGAGGGAGTTCCAGGCATGGGGGGCAGCAAGTGAGAAGGGACGAAGGCGCTTAGGGGAGCAGGGAAGGCGTGGAAGGGTGAGAGAAGGGACAGAGGAGGAGCGAAGTGCACGGGCTGGAGTATGGAGGGCGATAAGTGCAGAGAGGTAGGGGGGAGCAAGGTTGTGAAGAGCTTTATAGGTGAAGACTAGGAGCTTGTGCAGGATTCGTTCAGGAAGGGGAAGCCAGTGAAGCGAAGAGAGGAGGGGCTGCACATGGTCGAAGCGACTGGCGAGGTAGATGACCCTGGCAGCAGAGTTTTGGACAGAGATGAGGGGAGAAAGGTGAGACCGGGGAAGGCCAGTGAGAAGGAGGTTACAGTAATCGAGGCGAGAGATGACCAGAGCATGAACAAGAGTTTTGGCAGACGAGACAGAGAGAAAAGGGCGAATCTTAGCAATGTTATGGAGGGAGAAGCGACAGGATTTAGCAACAGAGTCAATGTAGGGTTTAAAAGAAAGGGCTGAGTCAAAGATGAAGCCTAGGCTACGGGCTTGGGGGACAGGCAGGATGGTGACTCCATCAATAGTTATTGACAGTGAGGAAGGAGAGGAAGGATGAGGGGGGAAGATAAGGAGTTCAGTTTTAGCCATGTTGAGTTTGAGTTGACGTTGAGACATCCAGGTAGAGATGTCAGAGAGACAGTTGATGAGACGAGCTTGAACAGAGGGAGAGAGAGAGGGAGTAGAGAGATAGAGTTGAGTGTCATCAGCATAGAGGTGGTATTGGAAGCCATGGGAGGCAATGAGTTTGCCTAAGGATGAGGTATAGATCGAGAAGAGGAGAGGGCCAAGAACAGAGCCTTGAGGAACACCAACTGAGAGGGGGAAGGAGGAGGAGGCGGAGTTGGAGAGAGACACATTAAAGGAGCGGTCAGAGAGGTAGGAGGAGAACCAGTTATGGACAGAGCCACAAAAGCCAAGGGAGTGAAGGGAATCCAGCAAGAGTGAGTGGTCAACAGTATCGAAGGCAGCAGAGAGATCAAGGAGGACAAGAATGGAATAGAGACGTTTAGATTTAGCCACCAGAAGATCGTTGGTGATCTTAGCGAGAGCAGTTTCAGTAGAATGAAGGGGGCGGAAGCCAGATTGGAGGGGGTCAAGGGAGGAGTTGGAGGATAGGAAGTCAAGGCAGCGGGAGTAGACAACACGTTCAAGCAGCTTGGAAGCAAAAGGAAGGAGTGAGACAGGACGATAGCTAGAAGGGTCAGAGGGGTCAAGAGTGGACTTTTTGAGAATAGGAGAGACTGTGGCATGTTTGAAGGCAGAAGGGAAAGAGCCAGTAGAGAGGGAGAGGTTGATGATGTGCAGGAAGGAGGGGGCAACAGTAGGAGTAATGGAGGTGAGGAGGCGGGAAGGAATGGGATCAAGGGGGCAAGTGGAAGGGTTGGAGGTGGAGAGCAGAGAGGAGATTTCCTTAAGGGAGGCAGGGGAGAAGGAAGAGATGAGAGAAGGAGGGGGAGGAGGGAGAGGGGTGGGAGTGGGAAGAGAGGAGTGGGAAGCGATGTCGAGGTGGATCTTGTCTATCTTGGAGGTGAAGAAGGAGGCAAGATCCTCCTTCTTCACTCTTGGGAATGAAACTTTCTCCACACAGTCCCAGCAGTTTCTATTTTGGGGCCTTTGCCGGCCTTGAGGTGGCTTCTCTCTGTCACAACTGGGGAGTGTTGCCCCAAGGAAAACAGCTGGTGAGAGGAGATTAGTGGGGATCTGTAAGCATGCAGAGGCATCTACATCTGTTTAATGTATCGATACGTCCATCAAATGCAACACACGACAGATTAGCAGGTTTATTGTTCTGTTTGGTAACATTAAGAATAAACTAGACACGTGGGTTCCTGGGGACAGGAGAGGCTGAAAGAGTCAAAGGTGGCCCTCCCGCTCACCCCTGCCAGGCTGCTGAGGATCTGAGTCTGGAGACTCAGCTCTGATAGGCCTCAAATCTGGTACATTCTGCCTGCCCCAAGCCCACGCCCCCAAGCCACACACCCTTGGCCCATTTCCGGCGCGCCGGCGCCTTTGCCGCCGGCACAGGGCCACTAACACTATATTTTCCCAGGCCACTTTGATTTCCCAATCCGCCCCTGAAGGTGGGGTGGGGTGGGGTGGGTGAAGTCAGGCACAGGCTAGGCTGGTGTCAGGCATGCAAGGAATCAGGCCCAAAGCTGTGCAGGATCAGAGCCAGACTGGAATGGGGTCAGGGTTGGAGTCCAAGGGAAGATTCGGAATGGAGCAAATCGGAGCTGATACAGGTCAGGTCACCGGGTGAGAAGGGGAGCCATCAACTTCCATCCTGTTGCCACCATCCAAGGGTGGGGCCATAGCTCCCCTTTAAAAAGAGGACACTTATGAAAAATACATGTTGCAGGGCGGCAATGGTTCCAGTGCAGCCCTGCGCCATGTATTTTTCATAAGTGTCCTCTTCTAAAGGGGAGCTATGGCCACCCTATCCGGCAGGCAGCCATTCAGGAAGCTGAGCTGGACAAGGGACAAGACTAAGGCAAAGACTAAGGGATGTGCCACAGCAGCTCTATGTGGGAAAGCCTGGGCCCAGCCAGAACACAATGACGGTACAATGGAACCCCCACCCCTCCCAAGCGTGCCAGTTCAGTGCCTGAGCCCTATAGCCGGGAACAGACGAACTGGAAGGAGCAGCATTCTGGCTAGTTCCTGTCCCTCCCCCCCACCCCGGACAGTCCTTATATTGGCAGGCAGCCAATCCCACCTACTGGGGGTGTGGCTTCACTTGTGCTACCGTGTGAGGTCAGTGGTAGTATCCAGAGTCAACATTCGGTAGGTGGGGAAGATGGTGCTCTGCATTCGGCCACCACTCAGGCAGGGATGCCAGCAGAATTTGATGGGGGGTGGGGGGTCAGGGGATGGAGGGCAGGAGAGCCCCTTCATGCTGCCCCTTTCCAATGCTCGGAAAGGGGAATTACAAAAGAGCTGTCCTGCTTCTTTCCGACAAGGCCAGATCCCTTTTTTGAGCCTAGTGATGCCACATCACTAGGAAAGGAAAGATGGTCGTTTCAGAAAGAGGTGGGGAAGCCCTTTCACATCACGTCCTCTCCTCCAAAGGGTTTAGAAGGGGCAGTGGCCGGGGGTTCAACTGCACCCCCTTGACTTCTCTTCCTGGCACTCATGCGCTCAAGAATCCTGGGATGGTTGGTTTCAGGTACAGCAGTTCCTGATCATGTGGGGGGAAGAGAGCATGCATTGTGATCGTGCAGAGGTTTGGGAGTTGGGGGGCACCCAGCCAGAGGTCTAGAAACTTTCATTCTGAAAGTTCAGTGGTGTTGCAGGCCCGGTAGTAGTGAGCAGGACTGATGTTGAGGCACTTATGGGGCACTTCCTTTCAAGATCGGGACAGTAAGACCCTTTGTTTGTGGGGCAGTCCCACGAAACAAAGCACAGGTGGCCAGCATCTCTCGAGCTATCTTGGAAGACGTTTTGGAAACTTCCATCTAGTGCAGAGCACAGCTGTCCATCTTGCGAGCAAGTCAAGCTGGCAGGAGCATGTTACAGCTGTTCTCCAGGCTCGGAACTGACTGCCAACTCACTCCTGGACAAAATTTTAAGATGCTGGTTAAATGACCACAAAGCCCCAAATGGTTATCACACATTCTGTCTTTCTGCTTGGTCACAGCAGTGAATCTAGGGCTACACCTTTGCTTGGATGCATCCCACTCATTTATTATGGCCTGGATCTCAAAAATCTGTCGAAATCAGAGAGAATCATCAGTTAAAAGGTTGACAAAGGTAGCCAGGTTTAGCCTTATGGATAAGATGTTGGATGGGGATCTGCAAAACCAGGGTTCAAATCCTGTCTTAGCCATGAACTCATTGGGTGGCCTTGGGCAAGTCACTCTCTCTCAGTAAAAAGGGAATAATAATGACCAACCTCACAAGATTGTTGTGAGGGAACTCAGACTAAAAGAGATGATTTGCCCAAGGATACCAATAAGACCAGGATTTGTACTCAGAACTAGAGCTGAAACGGGTATCTAAATTGGTACCAATGGGGTAATACCTACATTTTTTAAGGACCATGTTGGGTATTCAACAAGCTACCAGATCACTGATTGGGTTTCCAAATACCCCCAAAATTGGTAATTTCCAGTACCAACTTTTTATTTTTATTTTCCACTTATGGATTGGTAAATCAGGACAGAAAAATCAGGACAGGAAATCAACATTCTGGGACAGGAAGTCGATATTCCAGGACATGCCAGGATATTCTGGGACACTGGGTACCCAAATCCAATTTTCTAGTTGATCCAGGTATTGGAAATTCAGCGGGAATACTTGTTTTTGCAGGTGCTCACTTCAGCTCCGCTCGGGACTCCAATTAGTAAGTCCAACATGCTACCCACTAGGCCTGGAAGAGTGAAAATCTGGCTTTCCAGGAACTGTGCTACCAAGCCAACTACAACCCTTTGTAAACATCTAAATGAACATTCTCCTTTCCTAACCACTTGATCGTTGATGTCTCCTGGAGGCTACTACTAAGTAGAATGCTACAGACGGTCCCATCAAGATTGGTTTGGTTGGGGAGCATTCCCAGAACAACTCCTTTGAATGGGCTCCCCATAGGCAGTAGGCTGTACCCCATAGAACACTTTACACCGTGGCATTCTGATGAGTGGGTGAGACAACATCAAGAAAAGCATGGGGAAACACCTTAACTCTACCCTTTCCTGAACGTGTCCCATGCCACCATGTAGCACTATGACAGCATGGCGTTTCATACGGGTGGGGCTGTGTCATAAATGGGGTGAGATTAAGGCATTTCCCCACTGCTCTTGTGACACGGTCCTACCTCCGTGGAGTGCCATGACATCTCAGTCTTCCATGAGGGAGAGGTCACCCCGTTACAACATGCCCTGGCTCAGAAGAGCCCAGCTTTGTCAGGACAGGACTCAGTCCTGATTTATTTTTTTTTAGCCTTTGCTGGGTTCTTCCATTAGGGTGTATTAAGTCAATATCAAGACTCCCATAGGACTATTCATAAAGGATAAAAACAGAGGCGATGCTTGGCTGCTGCATCCAGGACAGGCAGCCCGGGTGGACACGATGCGCACCGGGTGGGTGGGGCACAAAATAAATATGCACCCACCTGGGCCAACCATTGCACAGTTGGGAGTTTGCAGAGTAGGGAAATCCAGGTTTCCAATCCCCCACAGGATCGCTGGCAAAAATGTGTGTGTGTGTGTGTGGGGGGGAGGCGGGACAGTCCCACGTTACAAACTCCGTACATGCTTTGTCTCCCGGATTCTTTCCTGGAGGAAAATCATGCGCGGTATGCATCGTAGGAAAGCATCCCTATGCTAGAGAGCTATACAGGATGCAGAGAGAATAGGCTGAGCCTGGAAACTAAAGAAAGGCAACAACAGGTGTAGGAAATAATCAGAATATGAGGACTTGTGCTGAAACAGATAGCAAAAAAATTAATCATCTGTGGTTAATATTTGGTATTCTGGTTAGTTTGGCTGTTATTCAGTAGCTTTTCGGTTACCACAGACCCACCAAACTGGATTACAGGATATTACTACATTACCAAATTTTACTGCAACTACTCTAAAACCAGGTCCGGTGGGCAGGGAGTGGTGGTGGAGGCATTAATAGAAAATGATGGGTGGTAAACGGTAATTTGGTAGGCAGTAATTCAGTAAACGGTAATGCATGGAATCATCGTAAATCGGTAATCCAGTTAACTAGATTAATGATCCTCCGACCACTGTCAGAAACCATTCGGTAGCCAGCCAAGTACCAGATAATGGAGGATACCGCAAATCCAGCCAGAAAAGAAATCATAGCAGCAGTAATGAAGACAGAAGGGTGGGAAGATGGAGCGGAATAGACAAAGATAAAGGTAAATGGGAGGTCCAGAGAGAGGGTGAGACAAAAATGAAAGAAATATACCTGGACATACCTAAATGCCCTCATACTAAATGACCATGCTAGAGACACAAACATATTATTATGACGTCCCTCATCACACATTGTTTGCCACAGCTTTGCTAAATCCCTCCCCAACCCTTGTGTGATGTAATTCAATGGGGAGATTTGATCAGGCGCATAAGGAATGAAGGGAAGGCACCACTTCCTCCTCCTAGTCTCATGTACCATCGGACTGTCTCGTGTTGCTGCTGACTCACTGAGCATGCTCAGTTGATTATACCCTAATGGCAGACACCCTAGGGATGGGAAACTAGATGGGAAAATCAGAATTGGATTAACATAGGAATAGAATTCAATTGCTTTAGATTTGAATTGAATCAGAATCTCCTCCTATTCCCCCCCATCCCACCCATTGACATCAATGGGATATTTTTTTCTTGCGCCGGAATCAGATTAATCTGAAGCAACAAAAATTGGGTGAATTGGATTAATCCGATTCTGATTTTCCCATCCCTACCTGACTTGGCTGGTCACCCTATCTTTGGAATGTCCCATCCATTCTCTTGGTGCAACTGAGATGCACAGAGGTAGTCAGGTAGCGATTTGGAAATAATGTTCATGAACAACCCAACGGGGCCATGTTGATGGACAACCAGAAATACAGCAGTGGAATTTTACATCATGCAGAGTCCGGTCCATGCTTCCTATTAAAGACCCAAAACATGATGTCTCAACTTCCATACCCGGCAGCAGTTGTGCTATGGTTTCCATGGGCTAAACAGTATAAACAATCAATTAATTCCATCACATGGACTGTGAAGAATTTCATGTGTGTTCTGAAGGGTGATTTTTTTTAAAGGAAAGAAAGAAAAAGGAAAAGAAAAGAACTCATCATTACTAAATGCTCCATTTTCTTTTCAGGATGTCCTGAGAAGTGATTGTTTGTGAAGTGGTGTGTGTATGCATTTCAGGCAAATGTGTACTTTGTCTCCAAGTGAACAGCTTTCCAAATGATCTTTGGTTAAGCTGCCTTTTATTTTTAACTTTTATTCGCCCACAATGCCAGCTGAGGTTACCCATCTCCCAACAGCTACCAAATGGACTCGTAATTGTAAGGCTCGGAGATTTAATTAGACTCTTTCTAAACACTCACATTTTTATCAATTAGTTAATGGGCTAAAGAGAGTCTTATTGTTGGAGCCAGGTCATTTGGAACCTAGAGCCTTCTTGAGGGCAAGAAGCTCGAGAGATGCAGCGTTAATATCTGTAATTAACCTCACGAGTCCTGGGCTGTTCAATTAGGTCTGCCCCCCCATCCTCCCCCTTCCTCTATCCATATGCCTTTCATCAGATGGGCTTTTAATGTGAAATAATTGTTACAGAAAAATGAACAAATAATAGCTTTAAACAGAAAAAGTTACAGATGCATAGCAAAAACAAAAAGCACAGTCTTAAGGCACGTGTCCGTGAGCTATTTATTAAAGCATAGTTAATTCATGGCTTCCCTGGCAAATAATCATTCTAGGCTTTTAAAGATTAACAAGGCTCTTGGTAATGGATATTGCGGAATCTTCTCAAACTGATCCTCATCTTGTAATACCTGGTTGTGCTTTTGGGTTTGGGGGAAGAAAAGGAAAGTTCACGCGGTGGTTGTTATTATTTGTTTGTTTATTGTGCAATTTGTGGCACACAGATTCAGCGCGGTTGCACAATCTGATTCATCGGTGTGCTATATTTTTTTCTGGCAGACGTTCCTGTGGGGATGCGTGCATCTGCCAGGAAATTAGCCCAGGACCGAATGTTCTGCCCTTTTAAATGTTCTCTGTAACTAACAGCAGAGATCACATTCACACCTTCCGCTCCAAGCCAGACCATGCATATTCTGGCTCCGGGAGAGAATCCAGAAGCCAAAACATGCGCAGGGTTTGGCTGGTGCAGAAGGCGTGCCCCACCCAGCTTTGTGGACAAACACCTGGAAGAGTGCAGGTGTTTGGACTGGACCGGAGCTGAAGGGGTGAATGTGGTCAGAGTTACAGAAAGCATAAAATAATTTGTCCTCTCTTGTGAAAGTACTATGGGCCAGATATTTAAGGATTGCCTCCTCCCTTCGTGTTCTTCTTTGGTCAGCTGGAAATGGCCTTCTGGCCATACCCTTGGCACACACCACGCCTGCTCCTGCCTATAGCACTACTAGGCGTACGCAGCACTTCACAGATTTTCAGAGACAGATCCCTGCCCCGTGGGCTTACAATCTAGGGCCCTTTTCAAATGGGCCACGGTGAGTGGGCAGAATGGGTGTGCACCCCCGGTGGGTGGACGCCCATTCCCACAGGCACACACCCATCTTCACCCAAGGAGCAAACAGCATTGGAGCCTATTGCTCTGTGCATGGGTGATGAATGGAGCAAGCACCCCCCCCCATCCACCCCAGTATTCCCCCCCCCCCATCCTCCACACACTTCAGGCAGTGTTTGCACAGGCACCCACCACACACGTGCTGAGGGGGGGCACCCGTCTGAAAACAGCCTAAGATGGACAGGGGTGAGGGGAACACAGGGCGAGACAGACAGACACAGTCCCATTTTACAGATGGGGAACTGAGGCAGAGAGGTTGTGACTTGCCCAAGGCCACTCAGTGAGTTCAGGGCTAAGGCAGAATTCAAAACCTGGCTTTCCAGGTCCAATTCCAGCACTTTATCCACTACCCCACCCAGGTTCTCTAGGCTGAAAGATCATGACGTACCCAAGGCCGCCTAGTGAGTTCATCGCAGGGCAGGATTCGAACCCTGGCTTCCTAGATCCAGGTCCATCACCTTAACCACTATACCACACTGGCTCTATATGGACGGTGAGGATGTGAGTGGAGAAAGTCTCAGGAGCTGCTCTCAGTTATGGCATCCTCTTCCCCTTGAGTTTCATCAAAGCTGGCGCTTGGGCATGTTCTGAAACCAGTGAAAAGAATTTTTCTTTAGGCGTGATTTTGGTGTTCCACAGATGGGTACATTTTAAGTTCTTTCTTTCTTTCTTTCTTTCTTTCTTTCTTTTGTCAAATGCATACGGTGCCCTTCCCACGGAAGCTCAGGGCAGCTTACAATCCATAAAACAACAATAAAATTCAGTATAAATGTGTAAATACAACACTAAAATACAGTAGAATGCTCCTTTCCTCCCCTCAAATCTCCCACCCTCCCCACGAGCCTCCCCAAGAACCCAACCAACCCTCATCTACACTTCCCAAATGCTCGTTCAAATAAACGCATTTTACATACCACCTCCAGAAGATGGTCATGCTCAGGCTCAAGTGAACCTCCCAGGAAAGGGCATTCAGTAAAACCAGGACAGCAGTCGAAAACGCCCTCCTGTGCATCCCCATCCTACAGACAAGGGTAACAGATGGAACCTGCAAGAGGACACTCCGTAGGGGCCACAATGGAATGTTTTTGCACTATTCCTTTACCTGGTTTTATATTATTGCAACCGGTCCAGAGCCTGATTTTTGTGGGATATGGGCAGGATATAAATTTAAATAAATTGATAGTATTCTTTCTTTTATTACGAATTGTTGTTCAGCCATTGCCATCAACAAAATTATACGAAATAAATAGATAAATAAAATACGGATAAGGTTTTCAAAAGTACTCAAATGTCGGCGCCTCCCATCATGTCACCTTTGAGCAGATTTAAAGACCTGTTCGGAATCCAAGAGGTTAGACTAGATGACCTCTGAGTTGCCCTCCAGCCATGAAGTTCTGTGATCGAATTGTATAAGAAAGGAATAGATAAAATGGAAGATATCATAATGCCACTATGTAAATCTATGGTGCAACCTCACCTGGAATACTGTGTCCAGTTCTGGGGTAATTTCAGCCGTTACGAAAAAGCCTTTCACCACAGTGAACCCGAGTGGATTCCCTGTGGTGGTGGCATTCCCGTGAATGTCTGTTTGACCCCTGCCAGATGTTCACCAAAGTGACTCTCTGGCAGGGGTCAAATTAACCATGGTTCTGGACCGCCGGCTGGTCAGAGGTCGAGAACCGTGGTTAGATTGGCCACGATCCGGGATGGACCAAAAGTAACGTGTGTTACCTTTTGGCCCATCCTGGATCGTGGCCCCGACCGCCATACGGGATCGGGCACAGCGGTCGCATTGGCCGCTGCACCCGCCCATCTCCCTGAGGGCGGGTGGCCGAGGGAGCACTGGGGGGGCCGGGCTGTGCGGTTGCACGGCGCGCCACACAGCCCGCCCCCCTCCCCGATTTCCCACAGTGACAGAGCTGGCACGTCTGAAGGACGGCCGGCTTCATCACGGACCGGAATCTGAGAGAGATCCCGATCCGGGGTTCAGCATGGCAGGCCTCCGGGCCTGTCATGTCTGGAAATACCCCTGGTTGTTCCATCTTTAAAAAGACATAAGCAAAACTAGAAAAGGTGTAGAGAAGGGCATCAAAGAGGCTCCAAGGCTTAAAGTGGCTTCCGTATGAGGAGAGGCTCAATAGGTTAGGGCTCTTCAGCTTGGAGAAGAAAGGACTGAGATTATATATATACAGGTATATTAATGTATACCTTCAATGATAAATATTCATTTTTAAATTTTTTATAGTAAACAGTTGAATAAGTGACTGTACGTTTTATATTATCTCTCTTGTAGTACATCCCTGATGAAGAGCAATGCTCGAAACGTGTTGGATTTTTTCAATCAGCTCTTCTAATTACAGTATATTATACAAAGATTGATTTTAGTCATGAACTTTTATTCTATGGATTCTCTATTAATACTATTATGTTTATTCAATAAATCCGTTTTCCTTAAGTTCACCATTTGTTTGTTTTTTCAGTAGCTGACTTTTTTGTTTGTTTTGCTACTGTCCTCGCGCCTCCTTTTTTTGTGTGGTAGAGGTTTACAAGAGCATGAAAAGTGTGGAACAGGTCAATAGGGAGCTGCTATTTACCCTTTCTAAAAACAATAGAACCACGGGTCCCTCCTTGAAGACAAAAGGAAGAAGATTAAAAACAAATAACAGTAAGTACCTTTTTCACCCAACATACAATAAAAATTGTGGAACTCACTGACGTAGGATGTTGTTCAGGCCAGTAAGGCAGCAGGCTTCAAAAAAGAGACTGGATGAATTTTTGAAAGTCAGGTCCATTAAGGGTTACTATTTGGGTTGGTTACGGGTACAAGACCCTTGACTCTTGGAAGCAGGGGAGAATGGCAGGAAGTGGATTATCCCATTGTAACCTGTTGCGTATTTCAGCGAGGTAACTGAGACGGGTCACTGTTGGATACAGAATTCTGGGCCGGATGGCCCATTGGTCTGACCCAGTAAATGACACTTCTTATGTTCTTATCTTCTTATGTTTTGATGATTCTATGAGGAGCACGTCTCTATAGCAAAGGCACTTCCAAGTTCGGGTACTGAGCTCTGGCCCTTATAGCATATGTTCACATATGGTACACAGACGCATGTTTGTATATATTACATTTATATCCATATGATATGATATGATATGATATGATATTGATTGATTGATTGATTGATTGATTGATTGATTGATTTCCACCATTTATATCCCGCCTCTCCTGCCTAGGCAGCTTGAGGCGGCTTACAAAAATTAAAATATTTAAAAATATACATGAAGTATATAAAATATATAAAAGGGAAGCATAAAATAAAATAAAAAACCCATCCTCCCCACCCACCCGTACCCCCCTCCCTCAGGTCTTGCACTGTTGCTACAATGGAGAGGGCATTCTCAATGGCAGTGCCTAGGCTGTGGAACTCCCTTCCGGTGAAGCCCCGGGTGGCCCCAGACCTTGCCTCATTTCGGCGACAGTGCAAGACCTTACCCCCCTCCCTCACCAAAGGCCAGGTCTTGCACTGTTACCGAAATGAGGCAAGGTCTGGGGCCGCCTGGGTCTCCACCGGAAGGGAGTTCCATAGCGTAGGCGCTGCCATCGAGAACACCCTCTCCATTGTAGCCCCTTGCACCACCCGGGGGACACCAAGAAGGGCGCTCTTGGTGGACTGCAAGGATCAATCCAGGGCACAGAGAGTGAGGCGGTCACACAGATAGGAGGGGCCCAGACTGTATAGGACTTTATAGGTAAGCACCAAATTAAAGGTGAAATGGGTGCAGGGTATGTTATTTGAAGACGCTGGGTAAAAATAGATGTGTGTGTGGTGTGGCGGCTTTCTGGTCTGGCTCAGGGTAGGAAACAGTGGCCACCCCTTCCTGGCATCAAACTAACCTGCCTGTGGCCAGAGAGCGGTTCCACCACCTGCACACCCTGGGTAGGGCGTGGAACACAACAAATGTACAAGCAGGTGGCCCCATTCCGATCCTAGCACCCCACTCCCTGACATGACGAACAGCTACGGTGACCAATCATGGAACTCAGCCATGGCAGGCGCTGGCCTGAGGCGGAAATGAACATACATGCTAGCCTGTGTTGGCACATTTGGGCCATCCTTGGCCCAGGCTGCATCCTTGGAGAGTTTCCAAGGACACAGCCCAGGCTAACCGCCTACCCGTTCTAGGGCAGTCCTGGGCCAATATCTGGTGGCGCGTAAACACACGTGCTGCTGGTTTCTGACTCCGAGCTACAACGGGCCACTGTTACATCTGGTTTTTACCCCATAGTAACATTTCTCTTTATTTCATTCACCACCGGGTACCCAAATAATAGCCATGACTAAAACAGGGACTGACATTGCTGGTTTTTAGTGATGGACGAACGCGGTTCGGAAGTTCGGAGTTTGGCCAGTTCGGGTGGCTAAAATGACAAAAACGTGGTGTCACTAGAAGGCCAAACGTGGCAGGTAGGGGGAGTCAGCTGAGGCGCAGACTTCCAGGCACCATGGGTGGAGGATGGAGAGGCTTGGAGTAGCAGCCAGCCTGCCCAATCACCATCCCTTTTCGCCTCAGGGTGGGATAGAGGAGGGTTGGTTCCATTATTTTAGGGGGGTTTTGTGACCTTTTTGGTATTTTGGTTATGTCATTTTTCAGCAGTCACGCATGAGCCATAGTGTTAATATTGCTGAGACAACATACTGAAATACCAAAATGGTTGACAAACTAAAATAACTGAACTAAAAATCACAGAAAACCAACCAACCAACCAACTTGGAATAACTGACGCTGATAACTGATTATATATATGTTATATTCCAGACTTGTTTTATTCCTTTCCTTATTCCAGACTTGTTTTATGATTCACCCATATCTGGACAAAAAGCATGTCCCTCTGGGGATCTGGTTATGGGAGGTTATCTTGTGTATAAGAACATAAGAACATAACCAAAACAAAAAACTTTAAATGCACAAGAGTTTTCTTAAAATACAAAACCAAACCCAAATTCACTACAATCACAATTCAAAATACCTTCCACTCCAAACATTGCAACAAAACATAAATGCCAAAAAACATAGAAATTATTTCAGAATTTGAGCAATATTTAATATTTTATCCTCATCAACATACATGTAATATATGTACTTAATTCCTTACCATACATACTTT
>QEPC01011609.1:966580-982068 GCA_003113815.1 Sphenodon punctatus | reverse complement strand
TTTTAGTGTTTGTAGGAGTAGGCCTGTGTACTTATTAGATAATCCATTTAGTTCATAGCATTTAGAATAGTTAATAACAGTTAGATTTAGTGTAGATATATATATATATTTATTAGATAAAAAACAAAAAACCCATATAAAAACAAAAAAACCAAATAAAAAACAAAAGAAAACCATATAAAACCCAATAAAACCAATAAACCATATAAAAAACAAAAAAACCCACCCATAACATTTCCCGAACGGCCGAACCGAACGGCCAAACCAAATGGCCGAACCCGAACTCGGCGAACTAACCGAACTGCCGAACCGAACGCAGCTGAACCGAACGGACGAACCGAATGCAACCGAACCGAACGGACGAACCCGAACCATGATCTGTTCGCCCATCCCTAGAGTTCCCAGAACTCAGCTTTTAACTATTATTTATGCGGGCAAGAATTTAGGGTGCACGAGGGGTCCAGAATTGGGTCCATTGCATGTAATAAAATGGATTGGCAATCCTGAGTCTACTGCAGAAAGTGCCACACAACTCTCCTTCAACACTGAGAAAAGGATCGGGCCCTTTTAGAACGCCACTTTCGTCTCCTTCACAGGTTTTCAAGTTAGCGGGTGCAAACTCAAGGCGCCATCCGTAATAGAAATAACAACAGTGCGCGAGCCTCCTTGATTCATGCCTTCTTTCTTCTTGCAAAGCAGTTATCATTTTTTTTTTTTTTTTTAAACAAAGCTGAAGAAAGAAAGGTAAATTGTTGTGTAAAAATATGCGCAAATGATAGCTGTCCTGAAAAGAATGTTTTTCCTGTGCCTGGCTGTTATGAAAACCAGCCAACTACTGGGAAGCAAAGGAGTAAATTTGCAAGAAAAGGCAAGACACAATAGCGGTGGTGATTGTTAGATAAAATAGCGGTTCTTTTTAATGGAAGGGACTTCACTGTAATTTTCCAGCCTTCCTTATAACAGTAATAACGTCAGCGTGCGCACACACCAAATTAAATAAATAATAAAGTCCCCCTTCCCGTTAAATTTAACTCACGAGCCGCACTTACATAAAAGACTGGAAGAATTGCTGGGAAGGGTACAGTTTCCCTACTGTAATTGCGTTGATGTAGCTGAACATCTGACTACATTTCTTTATTGTTATAGTCAACAATGATATCTGCGCTAGGATGCTCTGGGTTGTGCTTCATAAAGACAGCCTTTGTTTTCCTTAATTACGAGGCAGACAGTTCGTGCTGTCCAATGTCCAAGTTCCAGACAGGTGGAATAAGGAGGTGGCATCTGTCTAAATATTGAATGCCACGCTTCCCCCATCTGCTGTCATAGCAGTGCGAAGCTGCTTGGCTTCAGTTACACTATTCTGCATTCAACTAGTCAGCCATATGGCCCTATAGGCGGCACGTGCCACTGAAGTGACATAGTCCGCAATGAGGCTTCTCAGCCGGCATCAGAAGGGAAAGAGACAAGAAACCGGGGTTGAAGGTCAGGCACGTGCTGGAATCAGCAGGTGACGGTCAATTCAGCTAACTGAGATCCGCTGAAAGGACCAATAGGATAATAATAATAATAATAATAATAATAATTTTTTAAAAAGCCTTCAAAGTCAATTGACAGAATGGAGCAGGCTGCCAATCAAATTTTGCAGGGCATACCTTCCAGGCTAGGCAAATAAGAAGATTTAGAGCACATGGCAGTTCATCATTTATAATCCTGTCTTAGCCCAGCATGGCTTAGTGATAGTTCTGTTGACAGATGATGAGCACATGACAGCTGGGGGATCTTATACAAACTCATACAGTAAAATTAAAATTAAATTAGTGACACACTTGTACACATTAGTTGTGCAACAGTTATGCAATCTGTTCAAAAGCCATCTCTGATTTAAATAATTTAGACCGATGCAAATTTGCTTGGTGTTTTGGATTCCCCCCCCCCCTTCTCCCTCCCAGAAGGAATGTAGCATTTACACACATTTAGCTTTTTAAACAGTGGTAATTCCCCCGCTCCCTTCTTTACTTCCTTGATGTTTCCCCATGGCTGAGAGCGGATATCCCCCCCCCACCCCTAACTTTTGATGCTAAAGAGAGATTTGCAGACAGCCCCATAATTTAAGTATATGCTTTCATTTTACATATAATTAAAAAAACAGATTGCGGTTTGTTTAAAAAAAGAAAAGAAAAATCCCTATACAAAGGAAGCCAAAAAAAGATCTGAATGTTTTAGACACAAGTATAATAACCTGGCTGGTCTGTGGCTCTTTAATCTGTTAATCTTGTTACTATTTTCTGTGTTTGTGTGTTTGAAGGAAAGCAAAGCAATCATCCCAGACTTGACATTAGATCGACAGTGTGGAAAGACGTGCAACCTTTAAGATGGAGGGTCTGATTCTTGTTCTTATTCATACTGCTTTACATCAGTATTAACTTCCTTGGCTTCATGGGAATTCTGTCTGATTCATACCGGGATAAATGACAGCAGAATCCTTTTAAGGACGGTTTCCTAACATTGGTAAGATGCATTGTCGGATCTTAACCTGTGTCAGTCAAAAATATAGGACATGTTGACACAGTCTATGTAATGTATTATTGAGATCTTGGTTGACAATTTTACAGCTGAATCTGGAAGTTAATATGCACATATGCACCGCACACACACACACACAAGGCTGGGATTGGCAGAGAAAAGAAAGGAGGAAAGTTTGGGGATGGCATTTAATCATTGACAAAAGAGAAATGTCAAGGTATGGGATTAGCTGGCAACAGAACAGCCAGGAAAGTTAAAACACTTTATATTACAGCTATGTTTCCCTAAGTGGTTTTAAACTCTCCTATCCTCACTCTGTTAAATTGTGCTTTTCTCTCATTGAATGCTGCCCCCTATGCCTGGAACACTCTCCCTGAACACAAACACAGCTCCCTCCTGACCTTCAAAGCCCTCCTAAAAGCCTACCTCTTCCATCAGGCTCCTTGACCCCACAGGCTGCTCACGATGCTTCTCCTTATGTTGTCGTATCCTTTAAGATCAGTATTTTTACACTCAGTAATGTACATGCAGTATTTTTTTCATTTGGAGCACAATTAACTTGTGGAACTTACTGCCAGAGGAAGTGATCATGACTGGTAGTGTAGCTAGTTTTAAAAAGGGATTGGATAAGTTCTTGAAGAATCGGTCCATTCATGGCCGTTTGCCAAGTAGTTTTTGGCAACATAATCTCTTACTATTGGGAATGGCTTGGCCATTGTGACCTGTTGGGTACTTCTCCCCTTAACCGGGTAGCACAGAGATGCCCGACAGACAGTAGCTGACAAAGTGGGCAAGATTATTTGAAGGCGGCTCCTTAAACCAGGAGACTGTTCATTTCTGGGACTAGCTTGAAATTTTATTGGGAAAAAAAAATTTCTATGGAAATGTTGGAATTTTTCATGAAATTGAAATTTTTCACAAGTATTAGAATTGTTACTAAAAATAATAATACCAAAGCATCTAAAATCTTCCAAATGTTGCTATCTTGTTTGGGCAGCTTGTTTTAAGAGCGATGTAAGTGAAGCTGAATGGGTAAATTTCAGATTTTGGGGTTTTTGTGTTTTAATTTGGCTGGCCTTATATAAGGCTACAGCTGCCAGTTAAAGACCGAGAGATTTTTAATTGCCTGTCAGGGTAGTTATCAGGGTGCTGGCCAGCCTAGGGCTTGATCCTACCAACACTTACAGCACCTTGCCATGAATACCTTCCTTTTAAATAATGGGTGTTTTTACACACACATTTCTCCTGCAAATTTGCTGTTACATCCTGAACTTTGTGTGTGTCTAAATCACTCACCCAGATCTTAAACATCTGGCTCTTTGAACTTCTGCCTAGAACTTCTCCCAGAACTTTGGTGTGTAAAAGTTCTCCTGGTAAACGGCTTTGCTCCAGGTAGCTGTGGTCACTTCGTTTCCATGGCAGCCCCTCATGTCCACAGCTGCGGCTACTTTAGGCTGCCTCAGGGAAATGTTTGTGTGAAGAATGCATCCAGGAACTGCCTCAGGGCAGTGTGTGTGTGTGAACTTTTAGGTGTGTATAAAAATGCCCAGTGACAAACCATTTTGGTCCCAAACCCACAGGCTTATTTTTCCCTGTGACAACAGGACCCAAATGAATATGCAATTCTATATTTGCATATTTGGTCACAGAACCAAAGTTCTGAATGATCTTTGATACTAGATGAAAGTCATCTATCTGTTTCTTTTCTTGTTACTATTATTCATAATGGTTTATATAGCACTAGCAATGTGCCTGGCATTGCACAATCATTCATTAGAGCCACCCTAGGTGCAGCTTACAGTCTCGGATGTACAATGGAGGGTTTTGTTTTGATTACATTGTTATTTTGTTTCCAGGTATTGCTCTGCTGGCTATTGCGGTAGATATTATTATTTATCATTTCTATAGCACTTTCCATGTTCCAAGTGTTGTACAGTCCTAATATCTAGTTCCCTCTTACAACAACCCTGAGAAGTAGGTCATTGTTGTTCCCATTTTACAGATGGGGAGCTGAGGATGAGAGACAATGGGCACTTTCTCACATGCAGGAACGCGGCCTTACAAGGCTGCCTGTGTGTGAAAATGCGCTTGCAAATCACATGCTTTCTCCCGCACATGTGAAGGCACTCATCCGCATAACTGCTGCTCTTATGCACATCTGCAAGGCTGCTTGACAGGGCTGTGAAAACCCTGGGTATTTTCAGACATTACGGGATCACGCTCAACCACGGTGAATCCCCACATGGTGATCGTGAGCCCGTAACGTCTGTAGGGGGGAACGGAAGCTCCCCGCCAGATGTTCACCCCAGTGAATCACAGGGCGGAATCACATTCAACACGCAAATGGAGGTCCTGGCCGGACCCTCTCCATTTGTGTGTTGACTGTGATTCCCCACCGTGATCAAGGGGACCGTATCATCTGTCCACCTACCACGGCCCAGAATCAGTGGCGGGATTCCGGGCTGTGGTTAATGCGGGCGGGCACTGTGGCCATATTGGCCGCGGCGCCCGCCCGTCTCCCAAGAGGGCAGGCGGCCTAGGGAGCGTGGGGGCGGGGAGGCAGGGCCGTGCGGCCGCACGTTGAGCTGCACGGCGCCGCCCCCTCCCCAATTCCCCACCGGGATCAGCCGGCACGTCTGTTGGACGTGCCGGTTTGATCCTGGCAGGGAATCAAAGGGTGATTCCATGATGGGGCCAATACAAGCCCCGTCACGTCTGAAAATACCCCCTATCACCCGAATACAATAATAAAAACGCAATCATAAAGTGACAGTAAGCGGCGTAGCCATTTCGGTGTTGTTCGGTTTGTCTGTTAGCCAGCATGAAAATTGGTTTATGGCTGACTATAACTGCCAAACTATCCGGAATGGCAGATATTAATCATGGATAATAAATGTACGTTTCATTTTAGCTCCCTACTTCAGTCCTTCTTTATTTTGGCCTCCCTGCCGATCTCCACTGCTTGGGACTTCCTGCTCTATACTGGTGTGGCTGGGCAGAGCTACTGGAAGGAGAATGAAGGATTACCTACCTGTAACCGGAGTACTTCATGAGGGCTCTGTCATCCACATTCTCCTCATTCTTGGAGTCCTAAAATTATCTGGGGCTTGTGCAGGTTGGAAGGAACTAAAGTGGCAATAGCTCTTCCCTTGGGCTACCATCTCCCTCTGGGATTTCACCCGGAGGAGGCTAGGGCATGTTGGCAGTGGTGGGGCAAGAAGATGTCATACCTAAGGTTGTCATTTCGTGCAGTTTTTTATTGTTATTGTTATTGTTGTTTATTTATGTATATAGCGCAAGCAATGTACCTGACACTGTACAATCCACAGTCAGAGACAGGTCCCTACCCTCAAGGGGCTTACAATCTGAGGGACAATGGATGTGGATACGAGAGAGAGGTAAACATTGGGAAAGACAAGAGTACGTTCATGAGATTGAGATTGAGAAGTTGCAGGCTCACATGCTTTCGCTTAGTGACAGGGAATTAAGTTCTGAGCGAGGGGGATAGGATGCAGAATCACTCATGACAAGCTAGGGAAGGCCTGGCGGGAGAGGTGGGTTTTCAGGAGGGATTTGAAAGTTGGGAGGGAAGGAGCGGAGTGAACGTATCCAGGGAGGGAGTTCCAGGCGTGAGGGGCAGCAAGGGAGAAGAGGCGAATAAGTTTAGAGGAGCAAGGAGTTCGCGAGCAGGCGAGGGTGGGGGCAGAGGAGGAACAAAGCTCCTAGGCAGGATACAACTGTTGAGAGATATGGGGGAGCAAGACTATGAAGAGCTTTGACCCCAAGTCTTCCATTTTGGCCTATGAGAGTTTCAGAGTCAAACCGTGAGAGGTGGCACTGGCAACCCTAGTCGTGCCCTGATCTGATCTAACCCTGTCCCATTACAGCCCACACATCCTTTTTAATTTAGCCACCTCTGGAGGTTCCTCGAAAGCCCCGATTTCTTTAGCTTGCTGGTGTGCGTGTGTGTGTGTGCACCAAGGATTACTTCTCTGTAAGCCTGGAGGCTCTGAGTTTAACCCCAGAGGTGGCAATCCTACTCATCGCTCTCCCTTTATACCTCAGACTGACCTACACTAGCGTATCCCACCTGATGAGGCGGGAGGAGCACTTTCTGTAAGGAGAAGACTGCTTTGGAAGGTTCTCTGGAACTATAATGCCAGAAGAGCCAGTAGGTCGGACTCAGTGGTCTGAATGGACAGAGCCATATCAGAAAATTCAGTTACAGGCAAGAAACACTGTATTCCCCTTCCCACCCCATCTCTCTCCTTTCCTTGTCCATTCTAGATTGTAAGGCCCTCAGGGCAGAGAACATGAACCCTTTCCCTTTGCAAGGGAGGGAATGCACAGCCCAAATACGTGTGGGGATCGGCCAATGCGAAAGCCCCCCCTCCCCCTGGCTTTGCTGGCACCGGCCGATCCCTGTGAATATTCAGGGTGCACATCCCCCCACCCCCACAATCCAAATATGCGCGGGTGGGACCATGTATGAAAGTGGTCAGAGTACGGACTCCTAAGAGCAATGAGACTGAGGCCTTTCCTATCAAGTGATGGACCAATCAGATGATAGACCAATCAGACGAGGACCAATGAAAACAGAGCCTTCTCAGTGCACAAAGAATCTGGAGGGGTGTGTGTGGAGGGAGGGCTAAGGAAAAGTTGGGTACCTGTGCAATGAGAGGTTGCCTGACTATTCTGTTTGGAGCTTTGGGGGGTTGTTTTCGGCTTGGTAAATTTCGTAACTGTTGCATAGTCCTATATTAGAAGCAATATTAGAACATGGCCAAGACCAAACTCCTCATTTTTCCTCCCTCCTCTCCCTCTAACCTGCCCATCTGCATCGATGGAGTCACCATCCATCCTGTTCTCCAAGCCCGTAGCTTGGGCTTCATCTTTGACACGCACCTCTCTTTTAAACCTTACATTGACTCTGTTGCCAAATCCTGCCGATTCGCCCTCAATAACTTTGCTTGGATCCGCCCCTTTCTCTCTACCTCCTCGGCCAAAACCCTTGTTCATGCCATGGTGTTATCTCGCCTCAATTACTGCAACCTCCTCCTTGCTGGCCTCCCACGCTCTCACCTGTCCCCCCTTATCGCAATCCAAAACTCCGCTGCCAAGGTCATTCACTCTGCCCGACGCTTCGACCATGTGAAGCCTCTCCTCTTCTCTCTTCACTGGCTCCCCCTTCCTGAACGTATCCTGTTTAAACTCCTGGTTTTCACGTTCAAAACACTCCACAACCAAGCTTCCCCTTACCTCTCGGATCTAATCTCCCTACGCACTCCTGCACGCGCTCTCTGCTCTTCCTCTGTCCCCTCCCTCACTCTCCCTCGTTTCTCCTGCTCACCTAACCGCCTTCGATCCTTCTCCCTCGCTGCCCCCCATGCCTGGAACTCCCTCCCTACCCACATCCGCCTGGCCCCCTCCCTCCACTCCTTCAAATCCCTCCTCAAGACCCACTTTTTCCTTGCCGCCTTACTCAATGGCTGCTAGTCGTTCCCCAATACCTACTGTCTGCCCTCCTCTGCAGACTGCTGCAACCATCCTGATTGTAACCAAGCCAAGCACACGCACCTGAGCCTTCACATCCGCTTGAATGTTTGTTTGTCTTCTCCCCTGTCTCTCCCACTGTCCCCTCTCCCTGTCTCCCCCTCTTTGTCTTTTAGATTGTAAGCCACTGGCAGGGACCGCGTCTAATTCTATGTTCTGTACAGCACCAGGTCACACGACTAGCGCTATATAAATGTTTATAATAATAATAATAATAATAATAATAATAATAACTTGTGGGAAGGAGAGAAAATAACCCCTTTTTTTGGTTACTTGAACGTCTGCTATGGATGTGTGCTGAAAAGTAGGGGTGCGCAGCAGGGATTTCATTTGTTTCTGTTTTCGTTTTTATTTTTAAAAAGTCATTCAGTTGGGGTTTTGTTTTGGAATGGGGCTCTACCATTTTCATTTATGTTTTTGTTTTATTAAAAATAATCATTAAAAAATGACTGTGCATTTACAAAATGGCTGCCGCTACCGTTCTGCGCTTGTGCAGTAATTTTAAAATTTTAAAAATTATTTTTCAGAAGTAAAACAATTATTTTTAAAAAGTAAAACAAAAAAATAGAAATGGAAATGAGTGAAATCAAATGAATGTCGTTTGCTTATTAATTCATTTTTGTTACCCTCATTCTGAAAATGAATGGGGCTCCATTTGTTTTCAGAACTAATTAAAACGAAACAAATTGCACACACCCATTGAAAAGCCGCGTCCTAGCACCACCTGTGACAGTCTCCAAACACAAAAAATTCCATGTCCCCTGCTCCAGGGATTCTCTACAAGGGCCTTCCCTGATGACACAATTCCTTCATAAGGATGGGCGAACAGAACCGAATTCAGAGATTCGGTTCGGTTCGGAAGTTCGGTTTGGTCGACCAAACTATTTGAGTTCGGTCTGAACTTCCGAACAAAGTTCGGAAATTCAAACCCCATTATTTTTTAGGGATGGGCGAACAGAGCCGAGTTCGGAAATTCGGTTTGGTTCGAAAATCGAGTTTGGTTCGGGAGTTCGGTTTGGTCAACCGAACTGCTCGAGTTTGGTCCGAACTCCAAACTTCCAAACCGCAATCGCCCATCCCTATTCCTTCACCCCTAGCCCTTTGTCACTTAACTTCATAGACAGGCTCTTTTACAACGTGCTGAGAGTAGGGGCTGAAACAAGATTTCACAATGGGAATTCCCATTGAAACACCGGTTCCAGTCACCATCTCGGTTGAATCGAGAACCTCTTGGTACTTGACAATGTCTTGATCGACATTTTGTTTCCTGATTTACCAGTAATTTGCTTAGTGAGATCCCGTTTACTGCTTTGCCATCAGTTTCAAATCCTGGGAGCTCAGACTGACACAATACCACATTTCTTCTATCTTCTCTGCACAGTGCCCTTCATTCTCCCTTGGACTTCCTTGTCACTCATTGGTTGGTATGCAGATACCTTTACTAATCTGTAATCCAGTTGCAGATTGGCCAAAGCAAAGAGAAAAACGAAGAACAATAATTCTAATTGGAGGCACTGGAGTGGAGATTAAGGGGTGGGCTATTCGCACAGTGATTGACTCAGAAATGTGGAAACAACAAACTCAGAAGTAAAATGGTATCCTTTGCAATGCCGTAAGCGGTAAATGAACAGTATGAGGTATGTGGTAAATGGCATGTGGAGAGTTGGTAAATCAGGATGGTATCTTGTGGGAAATGGTTGGGAAATCAATCCTGGTTCCCAAGATGGAGAAATTACTCATGCGTAAGTAATTGGCTGCTCATTTCAGCCCTAGCTGAGAGCCTTTTATTCTCCCCAGAGGTCAGCTGACTTCCCAAGCTGACCACTCTCATCTCCCTACATCCATTTATTTATTTATTTTGCCATTTTTATACCCCACCCCCTTCTGCTCACAGAGCAGCTTGGGGCGGCTTACAAGGTGCATAAACAAACATAGCATAATAAATAGCGAACACATAAAATATCATTAAAAATATTTAAATGCTAAAAATAAACTAAAAGGGCCGAACCCTCCTCCCCACCCCACCCCACCCCACCCTGCATGTCTTCCTCTCCAAAGGTCCGGCGGAACAGCCAGGTCTTACGCTGTCTTCAGAAAGAGGGGAGGTCTGCAGCGAGGCGGGCCTCCATCGGGAGGGAATTACACAGCCTGGGAGCAGCCACCAAGGACGCCCTCCCCATCGTCGCCACCCGGGGAACCAGGGGGACTTCAAATCGGGTATCCCCGGCCAACCACAGGGACCGGAATGTAATACTACAATTGAGGACGTTTAGCTGATCAGGAGAAGGGGGACAGGGCTGAGCTTATTAACCCTTGCCGGTGCCTGCTTACCCTGCAATAGAGAGACACACAGGACAGTAACCTGCAGTAGCCTACAAGCCACCTGCTCATCAATTCGATGGTCGTCAGATGTTCACCCACTTCTGCCCCGCAGTGGATAGCCAACTGCTACCTGATGCGTCAAGTACCGCTTAATATCCGACGATGTTACCGAGTTGGGTTGAGTCCCACAATTCTGATGGGGCACAAAATTGGACACAATTCTGTCCATTTTTACGGACACCCATTTCAGCTGTACTGGGGAGGTGTGAACTGTCCATTGCTGGGGATTTTCAAAAAGCGGCTCGATGGCCATCTGTCGAGGAAGTTGTAGCTGTTGGCATCCTGTATCCAAGTAGGAGGTTGCACTAGATGACCCTCAAGGTCCTTTCCAGCTTTTGTGATTCTTTGATTAGAGAGGTTTGACGTGTGTGTGTGTGTGAGAGAGAAAGAGAGGGGGGGGAGAGATAGAGAGAGAGAGAGAGAGAGAGAGAGAGAGGTGCATCTCTGTGTATATAAACATGCATGCCTAAACCCACAGCCATAACCAAATTTCTAGGGGTGGGACTTCAGGCAAAAAACTGGATACCGGTTTTACCGGATACTGGTTTCCCAAAAACCGGTTTTCTGGATTAGAACTGGTATACCGGTACCGGTATTTTTCCATTGATTTCAATGGGGAACTGTCCCCATTGAAATCAATGGGGAAACAAACAATACCTCCCCCCTCCCCCTCCCAGTCTGTGCGGGTGGAAGGGGGGACACCCCCCACCCACCCTGCCCAGCCTGGATTAAAATTTATTATTTTTTTACCCGAAGTCCCTGCTGCGGGTTCTGGGCCTCTGCCATGCCGGCGGCGGCGACCTGGAGCCTGCACCAGCAGGTACTAGGGCGATCCCTGGGGTGGGGGTGGTTTAACACCCCCCACCCCAGAAATCACCCTACCCCTCCACCCAGGGATCGCCTACCTTTTGCGCTCTGGGTGGCGGTGGCGGCTGCAGCACGGCGGTCCGGCGGCTTCAGCACTGGCTGGCTTCAGCGCTTTACTAGGCCTTCCAGGGAAACCCGGAAGTTCCCCGTAAGGCCTAGTAAAGTGCCCGGAGCCCGCACTAGCAGGGACTTCGGGTTAAACAAAAAAAAAATTAAATCCAGGCTGGGCAGGGTGGGTGGGTGGTGTCCCCCCTTCCACCCACGGAGCCTGGACGGGGGATGGAAAGTGGTTTTGTTTGTTTGTTTGTTTCTTTTACATTGCGGCCATTCATTTCAATGGCCGCAATGTAAAAGAATTCGGCACGGGGAACCGGTACCACCAATAACCGGATTAATCCGATACTGCCGGTACAGCAAAATACCGGCAGTATCGGATACTGGGGGAACCGAAATTCCCACCCCTACAAATTACATAACTGCTTCCATATTTGTGAATGAGCTCTATGGCTTTGATGGCATGTAGCACATAGACAAATGAAAAAAAAAGGCACATTGTTAGAGTGTCAATTTTATGCACGTTCACAAACACAATGTCTTGGACAAAGGAGAAACAGAGAGAGACACACACACATACATGCCAGGAATAACCCCCTCACGCTATCAGCAGTTTACTTCAGTCTACTTACGATCAAAGCCGACAAATATGGTTTAAACAGCATGAAATAATCGCCAGGTTTGTAATATGAAATGATTTTAGAAGGGGGGAAAAAAAACAACCTAAGCACGCCAAACCCTACCACCATCCTAGCATTGCACTAATTTTGTGATGCACAACCAAGCAAAGCCAGGTGGTAGGGAAATTAGGGTTAAGGAGCCAACCTCCCTCTGATGTCTTCTTTGAAGATTTCCACCTTCTTGGGGAGAAGGTAATGAAAGTAGCTTACCACCCCTATCGCAGCGGGGTCAGCATCTCAAATAAATAAATAAATACATCCATACAATCTGCTGGCTGTAACATAGCTCAGCGCAATTGCAATAGAGACAAGAGGAGGCTGGATTGCTCTCAGAGGAGATGCAGGCAGGGGAATGCTTAACCAGAAATTTGCTGGTTCCAAAGGGTGCCCTTTCTCTGTGTAGACATCACACCTGATTCTGCAGGTTACCAGGACCAGATTCAGGCAAGTACAGACTGTGTGGCCATGCATGTTGGGTGTGGAGGTGTAACACAGCTATGGAAGGCTCAGGCGTATGTCTCAATGGGCCTCTCTGAGGGCAAGCGAATAACAGGGTTTGTAGGGAGGTATGGAAAGACGTGGGACAGAACTGAAAGGGGGGCCTAGTTTGGTATCCGCGGGCAATACCCACATTTTCGGTCCTGTTTCAGGTATCTGGATCGGGACCCGAATACCTTTTGAGTGCTCAAAAAAACCCCAAATTTCCATGCTGTGGGTTTTGAGTACCTGAAATGACTCGAACATACCCACTCAGATTTCCCAAAATCCAAGACTGGAAGTAAAAAAAAACAGGACGAAAAATGGTATATTGGTACGTCAGTATTTCAATATTATTAATGAATAGGGTTTTTTATTGTTTAGCAATTTTGCCATAACAAATAGAACAAATATCAAAGATAAAATCAAAATCAAGACACACAAAATACAGAAATAAAAATCATCCACAGCGTTACACAATACCCACACTACTCCCAGTTTCCCCCTCTTGCTGCAACAAAACCGAATTGAAGCATCAATATATCGCAGCCCTTTGGAGTTAAAGACCCTCTCAGTCATACAGCAGCCGGGGGGGGGAGGGGGGTGGTATTTCAATATTTCAACTGGACACTGTTTCGGGTACTGAAAAGTACCCCAAACCTTTGAGTCGAATCGGATGCCGCAAATTCAAAGGATATACCTGTTTTTGCAGGTACCCATTTCAGCTCTGAGGTGGAACCGTGCCGGAAAGAAGATCTTTTCACCCCACACCTTTCGAACATTGCTCCACCCTCTGCCCCCCCACCTTGAAAAAACAGCAACACATTCACACATGCTGCAAGATGTGTGGGTCTACCCACCCATGTTCCGCTTGCAACAGCTCCGAAGGGCACCATCCATCAAAATGCTTATTGGGGGAGTGGGGAGGAAGTCTGAAATGGATGGGGGAAAGGGACTCTCCTATCCCCTTCCTGATGTTGCTCTGCCTCTGAGTTGAAATAGGTACATTTGCTACCTCAGGTAATAGGGATGGGACTTCAGGTGGAATTACGGTTTGGGTGTGTGTGTGTGTGTGTGTGTTCAGTTTCAGTTTTTCATGATTTTCAGATCTAATTTCAATTTCGGCTTTTTCAGGTTTATTGCATTGATTTTTTCCCCTGTGTTTTTTTCTCATCGACTTCCCCCATTGAAGTCAATGAGAACAAACCAGGAAAAAAAATCAGTGCAAAAATCAATGAAAAACCCCCGAAGCACCGAAACCAAAAAAGAACTGCACTTTTAGTTTACAGTTTTAAAGCCGAAACGACCATTTGGGGGCTGTTTCAGTTCTATCCGAAGCCAAAATTCCCACCCCTACCAAGGAAGAACCTGCAGTTTCAAGTATCTTATCATTTACTGATTGGTAACTGATTACTGAGTTAGGTAACCGACACGACAACCCAAAATTCTGAATAATACCTTTATTGGGTAACCATCTTTCTATTTGGCCAATTTACCGATGTCTGTGTTACTGATTTACTGTTTCCGTTTCACAGTTTCCAGTTTTTTGTCCATTGCTTGGAGGAATTAATAAAAAATTAAGGGCTACATGTTTTTGAATTTAAGGACCACATGGGAGGGGAGGGAATCCATACCATGTGTTCATGGTGTCCCCAAGATGACACACATTCTCCACTCTCACCAAGTTCCAGCATGGAGGTTATCAGCAGAAAGCCAGAGAAATAGCTTTGGCCTTGCACACCTGGCCCTTTGCACACCTGGCCAATAGCAACTTTCACTCGGCCCCTTGCACACCTTTAACAGCAAAGCTTCTAGCAAATTTGAATGGCGGTATCTAATGGTAAAGCGAGATAAAATTGTGACCAGAGCAAAGGTAAATAATGTGCAGTTGGAAACAGCCCAAAATGTGGAAATGATGCACAAATGTTAATTCAAAAACGTGTTAATGCTGAAATGGTAGTTCAGTAACATGGCAATAAAAATGGATGGGAGGGTGGCCTGCTTAGGCCTGATTTGGCCCACTTTGGCCAGGGAGCCACTGACACATCTGTTTTGGTGCCGCCAGATGTTAACCCAGGACTGCCCTGGGGTGGGTAGGTGGCTAGCCTGAGCTGTGTCCTCGGAAAAATCTCAGAGTCACAGCCTGGGCTAAGGGCCACCAAAGCAGGCCAGAACGAGCCAGCATGTCTGTTCTGGCCCACCTTACCTGCTGCTGATCAGGGGTCACCAGCGGCCGGCCACTATGACTGCCGGGCATTAGCCATCATGGCTCTCCATCATGGCAGGGGATGAGGTGCTGGGAGCAGGGCGGGGCTGGGACTGGCTGCCCTCGTTTGTTGAGTTCCTGGGCTGTGTGGGTGGTGGGATGGTTCTCCAGCTGTGGGCATGTTTGTCTGGTGCTCCAAAATGGCCAGGGGCTATGTCAGCTGTGGTTTCCTCCCCCAGACCTGGCTGGGGACCCATCACACTGGACGCATGTCTTTTTTCACCCAGTAACTCGGTAATTTGAGTAACTTTTCAGGTGGTAAAGGGCTACTTTTTTTTTCTGCACTCCCTCCCTCTACACCTGGTTCTAGGGTAGTAATGGTAACATTTGGTTATGCTGTAAATGACTGTGTGGTAATGTCTGGGAATTCAGTTTGGCTGTTAACCTCTGTGGTAACCAGTTATTTACCAAATAACTGACAAGCTAACTGGAATACCAGCTATTAAGCTCAGATATTATATTATTATTATTATTATTATTATTATTTTATTTTATTTATAAACATTTGTATAGCACCAGTCATGAGCTTGGTGCTGTACAGAAACATACAATAGACGCGGTCCCTGCCTGTGACTTACAATCTAAAAGACAAGGAGGGGGAGACAGGGAGAGGGGACAGTGGGAGAGACAGGGGAGAAGACAAACAAACATTCAAGCGGATGGGAAGTCTCAGGTGCGTGTGCTTG
>QEPC01011609.1:935984-964180 GCA_003113815.1 Sphenodon punctatus | reverse complement strand
GGCTGCCGCTGGCTTCAGCACGCTACTAGGCCTTCTGGGGAACCCGGAAGTTCCCCGGAAGGCCTAGTAGCATGCTGAAGCCGGCAGCCACAGTCAGTGCTGAAGCTGCCGGAGCGCTGCCGCTGCCCGGAGCTCAAGGTAGGCAATGGCATTGGGGAGGTAGCGTGATCCCTGGTACTGGTACACTTACCTGGTGTACTGGTACACTTACCTGCTGCTGCAGTGCTGGTGCGGGCTCTGGGTCGCCGGCGGCGGCCCGGAGCCTGCACTAGGGGACTTAGGGGAATTTTGTTTGTTTGTTTAAATCCAGGTTGGGCAGGGTGGGTGGGGGGTGTCCCCCCCTTCCACCTTTGCAGCCTGGACTCAGGGATGGAAAGTGTTTGTGGTTTTTTGTGTGTTTTTTTTACATTGCGGCCATTCATTTGAATGGCCGCAATGTAAAAAATCCGGTACGGGGGGAATCCGGTAATTTACCGGGATTACCAGGTTTACACCCAATACCGGCAGTATTGGATACCGGTAGATCCGGTAGTCCCATCCCTAGTAAAAATGCCCGATGACACGGTTGTCCTTGGCAGAATCAGACTGCTCACCCCACCCCCTCCACAGTTCTTCCATGCAGGTGGGGCTGTCCTCTTCTCTGCCAAGCAGCTAAAGGGCGCAATGTGGCTCTCTCCAGAGGCCTCTGTGTTGTACAACAGTTTCCTGCCCTGCTCCTTGGGCCATCTTGCCTCCATGCCAGAGAGGAGGGAGAATATGGAGGCCAGGACAGCAAGAAGGGTGACCCCGCATTTTGTGAGGCCACCAGCCACCTACCTGCCTCTCAGAGGGGAACAGGCAGCAGGACAGGTGAATGGTTGGGGGCACCATGTAGGGGGAACCATTTTGGCCTTGTTTTAAGGCCAGCCTGTAGCATTTCCACTCTTATTTGTGGGCCCCCTTACCAGAACAATTAGACCTGTGGCCCTTTCCCCTGTGACATCATAATACTCAGGAAAGTGCCATGTCTGGACTTGGGTTTTTAGTGCCCCTAGACAACTCAGGCAGCTGCCGCCCCCTCTCCCACCTCCCGGAGCTCTGGTGCGTGTGTGATCTGCCATCTGAGGCAGGCAGGGAGACAATGGCGGTGCCCAGCACAGAAGCAGAGTCTCTACCTCCATGCTCAGCACCACTACAGAGCGCATTCATGACACCTCTCATGGAAATGACCCATAGGCCAAAATGGGAGTGTCAGAGTCATTTCTGCGTGAGGTCCATCCATGAGGCCTACTGCAGACTCATGGTGGCTCTTGGATGCAGGACTCCTGGCTTCTCGAGCAGTGGGGCAGAGCTTATTGGCTGAGAGATGGACCTTGTCCCTTTTTTTGCTTAATATATTTGGGAGGGTGGAGGTGAGGAATGCCCCTCTGCCACTAGGGTTGTCACCTTCTCTGGAGCTTTGACCTGAAAAAGAGAGTCAGGGGGTGTCATGGCAAAACAGATGTGGCCACGCCCCCTTTGGAGCATTGTGACGTTACAACGCTCTGCAGGAGGCGGGACCATGTCAGAAACCAAGAACGGCCAACCTCTCCATTCCGTATACCAGAACACCTTTCTGAGGTGGTAACACCCCTTATGGAGTATTGCAATGTCGTGAATGCTCTGTGGGGGTGGGGCCAGACTGGAAAGGTTGACTCTTTAGCCGTACCCCTTTCCAACATAGCCCCACTACTTCCACCTCAAAAAAACACAAAAATGCTGACTCACCCAGAAAATAGGAACTTGGCCTGGAGCCCAGAGATGATGTGTTAAAACCCTGAGACCTATCATGGGAACCCTACCTGAATCATCTGATTTTGTCATGGTGGATGCTACAACCACAATTTGTAGCAGATTTACTACCCACGGGTAAACGCCACAATTTCAAGTGTCGTGTCAGCCACCTGACCTGGTGCCCAAGTACCAAGGCGGTACCCAATTATCCGTAAAATTGGTTTTTATCATTACTGATGTTCCAATTTACCATTTACCGATTAGTAAATCAGTATGGAAAAATAGCCAAAATTCCGGACAGTAACTTGAAAAAACGGTACCAGAAGTCGGTACTCCAAAACCAGAAGTAAGTTGATAAATTGTGACTTTGAGGAACCTGCTGAGCAGTAATTGGGTACCAAATACTACCCAATGGTGGTAGATCAAGTCGAGTACTGCAAATTCAATGGGCATACCCATCTTTGCAGATATCCGTTTCAGCCCTTGTAGACGCATACTCTATTCAATGCAAACAGATGGCTGGGTTATAGTTGCCTGGGCATCTTTAAGTGTAGCATCTCTTGACATCTAAGTACTTGACTTTGCAGCTTTGATGTTCTTCAAACAACCATGGCGGTTACATAAGTTTATTTATCTGAACATGTATGTTGCAGGGAGAAAAACAAATAGGTATCTAGAAGGGGGGGGGGGGGCGTTCTTTTCTCACCGCCTCTCGTGTGCCGCCCTCCAGCTGATGGAGCAGATGAGAGATGCAGTGAGTGAGTTACATAAAATGGAAAGACCAGAAACTTAATGAAATGGCTCTAAATGTGACAGCGTTCATGAAAAGATTAATTACCAGGAGTAAAGGAGGAATGATGCCAGGAATTGATAGGATTGGTACAAATACCCAAAGCCTGCTGTGATACCAGGACCATAATATTCAGACCTAATCTGCCGGCCTATTGTTTTTCCTCTGCAGAAACAACAGGCTTCAGTCGACGGTACAAAAGGGGGTATAATACAGTTTCTGTAGGAAAAACAACAACAGCTATTAGGAATAATTACCTTAAGACAAAATCCTCAGCCGAGCGCAGCGCGTTTTAATACCCTCCCAATCATAAGGATCAGAGAAGGAAGGTGCTGTTGTTATATTTATCCCAGCAGTTCAGCAAACGAAAGAAGGGAGAGAAATAAACAGGGGGATGCATGTCTTCTGATCAGCGGCGGAACCCTCTTCTCTTCAGCTGCACAACAACAAAGGCATTGGGACGACTCGGAGCTCTTTGTGTAGCCAATTTCACCTGTGCCAAAAGGCGTGTGAAACACAGTCTTTCTATTTGCATGGGCACCACGCCCAAACATTTACAAATCTTTGGTGCAGCCAGCCCACACAAACTGGGATGGGTGCGTCCCCCCGCGGGACCCGTGCGGGGCAAGCGCAGGTGTCACACTGTGGGTCCACGCGCAGAGAGCAGGGCAGATGGTCCACATGCAAATAAATACCCCCGGAACCCGGTGGGTGGGCCGCTCTCAGACTCCCGCCACGTCCCAGCGTTTGTTGAGATGCCGGCCACCTAGACGGTCGTGCCACCCACCCTCCCCCAGCCTGCCTATGGCCGTGATGTGACTGCATGGGAATGGAGTCTGCCCCTCAAAGCCCTAAGGTGGCCCTCACCACGGCGCGGGGCAGACGGGGATTGCAAACGGTAATGCGATCCGCAGTAATGCAGTCAATGGTAATGCGGTAAACTTGACATCTGCCTGTTGCTAACTAGAATATTTGGTATCCAAGCGGATACTGGATCTGGTTAGATACCAGATAGCACTGGATAAGAATATAAGTAATGCTTTACTGGGTCAGACCAATGGCCCATCAAATCCAGCATCCTGTCTCCGACAGTGGCCCATCTCTTTCTCTTGGGAGAAGTACCCGAAAGGTCACAACGGGGCAATCTATTCTCTCTTGTTCCAGCCCCCAACAGAAAGAGGTTACATCCCCAAAACCTACTTGTCTAATAGCCATTCATGGACCTGTCCTCCAAGAATTTATCTGGTCCAATCCCTTTTTAAAGCTAGCTGCACTTACCAGCCTTGACCACTTCCTCTGGCAGTAAATTCCACACGTTAATTGTGCACTGAGTGAAAACAAAATATTTCTCTTATTTGTTTTAAATCTGTTGCCAGTTAATTGCATGGCGTGTCCCCTGGTTCTAGTACTGTTAGAGAGGGTAAATAACTCTTCCCTATTTACTCGTACCACACCACTCAGGATTTTATAAACTTCTATCATATCCCCTCTCCGTTGTCTTCTCCAAGCTGACGAGCCCTAACCTCTCAAGCCTCTCTTCACAGGGGACCCGTTCCATACCCTTGATCATTTTTGTTGCCCTCCTCCGTACCTTTTCTAGTTCTACGATGCCTTTTGAGATGGGGCGACCAGAACTGTACACAATAATCCAGGTGGGGTAGTACCATAGATTTATATAGAGGAATTACAGTATTTTCGGTTTTATTTTCTATCCCATTATTCTGAATGATTCCTAACATTCTGTTTGCTTTTTTGACTGCTGCCGCACACTGGGTTTAGGATTTCAATGTATTGTCCACAATGACTCCAAAGTCCTTTTCCTGAGTGGTAACACCTAATTTAGATTACAGCATTGTATACATTGGGATCCAGCACTGTATAGTTTGGGATATTTTTCCCTATGTGCAACACTTTGCACTTGTCCAAATTAAATTTCATCTGCCATTTGGATGCTCGGTCACCCAGTCTCGAAAGATCTTCCTGCAATTCTTCACAGTCCGCTCGGGTTTTCAATACCTTGAATAACTCTGGGTGAAAACAGACATGATGCTAACCACCCTTTAACCACCCTTGGTAGTCATTTATGCATGTTGCAGGGCTGCATAGGGCACCAATACAGCCCTGCAACGTGCATAAATAACCACCAAGGGTGGTTAGCATCATGTTTGTTTTCACCCTCTGTGTCATCTGCAAATTTCATCACCTCACACTTTACTCCCTTCTCCAGGTCAATAATGAATATTTTAAAAACACCCATCCACTCCCCACTACAGATCCCTGGGGCACTCTACTAGCCACTTCTCTCTACTGGGAAAACTGACCATTTAGTACTACTTTACTTCCTGTCTTTTAACCAGTTTCCAATCCACGATAGGTCACTGACCCTTATACCATGACTCTTTAATTTCCTCAAGAGTCTTTCATGAGGGACCTCATCAAACGCCTTCTGAAAGTCCAGATATACTATATCAACCAGCTCACTCTTATCCACATGCTTATTTACACCCTCAAAAAAATCCAATAGATTAGTGAGGTATGACTTCCCTTTCCTAAATCCATGTTGACTCTTCCCCATTAAGCCATGTTTATCAACATGCTCACTCATTCTGTTCTTAACAACCATCTCCACCAGTTTGCCTGGCACTGACGTCAGGCTCACCAGTCTGTAGTTCCCAGGATCACCTTTGGAGCCCTTTTAAAATATTGGCATTGCATTTGCTACCCTCCAATCCTCTGCTACAGTGGCAGATTTTAGCGATAGGTTACAAATTACCAGTAGTAGGTCTGCAACTTCGTAGTTGAGTTCCTTCAGAACTCTGGGATGACTACCATCTGGTCCTGGTGATTTGTTACTATTTAGTTTGTTGATTTGGATACTTGTTTCAGTTCTAATCTCGACTATGCAAGGCAGCCACAGCATCATTCTCTAGTGCCGGCGCTAAAACCTAGTTCTAGTACCAATTCTATTGAGCTGAATGGGACTTATAACCCTTAGGGTTAGCACCAGCACTAAACAGCTGTAGGATCACACAGCCCACTTCTGAAGGAAGAGCGCTGTCCCCGTTTTCAGCATCCAAGCACACGTGCCCACTCTTGTTTCCTAGTCCTGACTGCAATTCTTAGGAGGTGGGGGAAACAGCAGTTTTATTTAGCAATACCTTTGTGTCTTTCTTAGGTTTCTTTATCTTCCTGCTCTGACATGATTGATGTGCCTGACACTTTAAAACACCTTGTGAAACCGCAAATTACTCATGTCAGGCAAAACATGAAAAAGAGCTCAACTTTGCAACCGGATTAGATAAATAAATTACTCTCAAGTCGCCTTCCTGTTGTACTTTTACCTGTCGAGTGAGTTGTACAAAGTGCCTGACAATCCAATGCTGGATGGCTGAAGAAATTCAGACAGTTGTGTTAACTCTTAGTACGCTGCCATTTGCCCGGCTGGTGTCACGTGGATCCGGAGGAACTGTCTTTGCCTAGACTGCAGATCTCTGGGTGTTAACAAATGAAATGGTAGCCCACCCCCGCTGGGGGTCCACTTGCCAATTTATCAGGTGTTCGGCCCCACCGAACACATGACCGGCCACCACACAAATTCACAGCAGGGTCCCTGAGTAAATGGGAACCCACCATGCAGGCAAATGTGGGCGAATGTGTGCCCACCTCTCGTCAATTAGCTGGCATACAGCCTCCGTGCATACAGGTGGCTGTGGACAAGGTGTAGTGGAGAAGGTGCGGGACGTGGACCTGCGAAGCCAGGGTTCAAATCCTGCCCAAGCCTCCCAGCTCACCCACTCACTGGGTGGCCTTGGGCAAGTCACACTGTCTCAGCCTCAATTCCCCCTCTGTAAAATGGGAATGTGTGTGCGTGTCTGTTCCCGTGTTCTCCACACCCTTATCCATCTTAGATTGTAAGCTCACTGGGGCAGGGACCTGTCTCTGAAAATCTGTGACTGTAAAGTGCTGCATACTCCCAGTAGTGCTATAGAAATGATAAGTCATAGTAGTAGGTCTGCAAGCACCCTAGTGTTGCAGGTGAAAAAGCCTAGAGCATTCTGCAGAGCTATCCCTTCCAACCCCTCCCTCCACTCTTACTGGTGCACCCGGAATGTCCGCCTTAAAAGCCCACTGTGCCATTTTCAAACATGCATTCTCCCAGCTCTTCCTGGTTGGCAGTACGTATCTGGCACTTGCTCTCTCTGAGCTGTTGCAGTCTCTAGAATGACTTGTGGGGGATTACCATCACTGGGGTGATGCCTCAAACTGACAGCCAGGCAACAACCAGCACCGCTGCCACCGCCGCACAATTGTAGTTGCTCTCCACCTACTGATCCACCTGCCAGCGCTGCATCACACCTCTCAAGTGTCCTGGATTTTGCAAGACAATTCTGAGTTAACCCCTCTTTTGTTATCTGTCTGGCAATCCTGGAAAACTGCTGCCGGGGTCTCTAGGAAGGGAGGTGTGAAAGACAGCAGCACTTTGCAAGCCATCAATAGGTCAAATCAGGGATTTTAAAGCAGGGAATGTCCTGGAAAATCCAGGACACATGAGAGATATGCGCTACATTCACCGGACCGAAGAATGGACCGAGCCCTTCATCGCTCTGTGGGGGGGAGCAGAAGGTCCAATATGCCCTGGTGAAGTGCTACAGTTATGAGGCAGTGTTCCAAGAGATCTTGGTCCAAATGGCACAGCACTGACAGCAGGACTAAACCCGAGACATGAACCAGGGCCGGCAGTGGGCCAAGAACTTGAGGCTCTAATACAAAGAGATCCAGGACAACAACTTTGCCTCCAGCCACGGAAGGCAAACATTGCCCCATTATGGGCTCCTTGACCAGTTCCTCTGCATGGATGGAACCATTGTTGCATCCCACCTGTATTCTGTGCCTTCTCCAGGGACCAGAAGTGGATGGATACAGCTCCCCCACTGCCCACCCTTGTTGCAATCGCTCCTGCTGCAACTGCTCCTGCTCCCCCCATGGAAGACATGGCTACCGACGGGAATCCCTCCATGCCCATCCCCACCTTGAAGCCAGCACGAGTTGATGTAGACATGGACACCATGACTCTCACAGTGCATGCCCTCAAGAGCCAGCCCTTGTTCGAGGACCCACCAGAGGTTCTGGACGAGGGCACATAGGACCTGGATGCCACCTTTGTAGAGGAGGTGGTGGAGGAGGAGGAGAATGGTAAGTTAATGTACCTAGGGGAGGGTGGTTGACGTTTACACAGCTGCATGATAAAGACTTCCTTATATTGTTATCTAATGATGGTTTTTAAAAATTGTTTATTCTGTTGACAGGTGACCGGAAAAGTGTGGAATAACAGCAGGAAACTTGCTGTGGAACAGCTCCACAGGACGGGAACGGTAGGTGCAGGAAGTGGGTGGCACGGCAACATGGCAGGCTAGCAGGGGTCTGGAATCCAAAATGGAGGCTGGGGAGGAGGAGAAATGGCATGGATGGCAGTGCTTGATATCTATCTGTTCTTCATTCTTCTACGGTGATCACGGGTGGAGAACTGCACGGCACTGGTGGAATCCTGCCGCAGCAACTGTGCCAGAAGCTATATAGGCCACGTATTCATTCCCACTTCCCCTCTGGCAGGTAGAGAGCTGAACATTGGGTGGGCGGGGGCCTGAAACACCGGGGTGGGAAGGCAGGTGCTGCAGTCTGAACTAATGGCCTTGTCGTGCTACAGACCTGCCAGTGCCACAGATGCAGACAGAACCCCCTAGCCACGGTGCCCAGCAGAACCGGGACCTGCAGGGCCATAATCAGTGGTGCATGGACGTGTTGGCAAGGGAGATGCTTGGGGAGGCCATGCGGCATGCAGACAAAATCGACAATGCCATTAATGATTAACGGCATGACCCTGGCGTATAGGCAGCTGGTGCGGCAGAACACTACAAAACACAAGGCCTTTGGTGCTGAGGCCCACCTGGACTGCAGTGCCCATAGTAGCCCAGTGGTGCTAAGGGAACTACCACGGGAAAGCCACAAAGGTCGGGTGCTGACCAGTCACAGAGTAGCCAGCTGCACATCTGTGCCTCTATGCTTCCTATTTTTTATTTTTATTTATTTATTTGTTTAAAATTTATATCCCGCCCCTCCCACCCACAGGGCAGCCCGGGGCGACAAGCAACATTCAATAAATTTAAAAAAAAACAATTTAAAAGAATTTAAAATACAATACAATGTGGGGAAACCCCCCACCCTCACCCCACCCCTCGCCAAAAGCCTGACGGAACAGCCAAGTCTTACATACAAGCCGAAACAGCAGGAGAGTGGGAGCCAACCGAGCCTCCTCCGGAAGCGAATTCCACAGCACAGGGGCGGCCACTGAAAAAGATCTAACATCGGTGCCACCCGCCTCGCCTGGGGAACCTCCAAAAAGGCTCCCACGGACGATCTCAAGGGTCGCACGGGCACATGGGGAGTGAGGCGATCCCGCAGATAAGCAGGGCCCAGGCGGTGAAGGGTTTTAAAGGTTAAAATCAGCACCTTGAACCTAGTCCGGTGCTTTATAGGCAGCCAGTGCAGAGCCCGGAGCACTGGTGTCATGTGCTCCCTGCGACCCGCCCCCGTAAGGAGACGGGCCGCAGCATTCTGTACCAGCTGCAGCCTCCGGGCCAGTTTCTCGGGCAGTCCCATGTAGAGCGTGTTGCAGTAATCCAGCCTCGAGGTGATGAAGGCATGGATGACAGTGGCAAGGTCAGAGTCTGAGAGATACATCCGAAGCCGCTGGACAAGATGTAACTGCCGGAACGCACTCCCCGCCACGGCCACAACCTGAGATTCCAGGCTGAGCCGCGAATCAAGGAGCACACCCAGACTCCGCACTTGAGAGACCATAGGAGCGCGAACCCCCCCCCCCAACAAGAGGAGATTCAATCACCCCCAGGCTCCCCAAGACCTCGCCCACCAACATCACCTCCGTCTTGTCAGGATTCAGCTGCAGATGGCTCAACCTCATCCAAGCCCCCACAGCTGACAGGCACTGGGAGAATAAGGAGACTGCATGGCCTGGGTCGACGGAAAAGGAGAGGCAGAGCTGAGTGTCATCAGCATACTGTGACACTGCATGCCCTGAAACCCCCTCACGATCTCCCCTAGCGGCTGCATATAGATGTTAAACAGGAGGGGGGACAGAATGGAACCCTGCGGGACTCCACACGTGAGGTCCCGGGGGGAAGATTCACATTCCCCCAAGACCACCCAGTGAGATTCCCAGACCCAGCAAACCTGTGAATGCCAATAGGAAATGCAGAGGTTCAGGCCTGCAGCCAACTAGTCTACAAATGCCAATAGGGAACACACAGGGAGAGTCCACCTTGTGGGAAATAGCATTGGGGGGCAGAACGAGGAGGGACTTTATGTCATCTTGGTGGTGGTGGGGAGTCAGACGGGCCAGAGGAGAACCCAGTGATGCACAGGAAATAGTTTTAAAGGCTTTATTGATAACACAAAGATATCAGTTGAAACAGTTCACCAATCCTCATTAAAGTGTCACTGAGCCCAATCCCAAACCCTGCGGAATGCGTGCAGAGCCACGCGGATCCTTAGTGTGGGCACACTGGGCTGTGCGGAAACTGTACGCATGCACGTGTGCGTGCAGGATCTGCGAGGTTTGGGATCGGGCTCACTGAGGATGGGTGATTTGCTAGCATTGCGGTTGATATACCGGCACAAGGCATCCTGGATCTCTCCAGCTGCTCATTTCAGCTGGTCCTGGAAGAGGGCACCGGTTTGCTGGAGCTAACTGGGGGGACGGGGGGGGAGGTGTCTCCAATACAGTCTCACCCCTCTTGCAGATATTATGGAGAACACAGGCAGTGGGAGTTAGAAGTGAAATCAATTCTGGCTGCAACTGATCTCCAGCGCTGCTTTACTAGTCCAAAAGCTTTCTCCACAACAGAGTGGGTGGCTCTGAGCTGCTTGTTAAAGTACCTGTCCTCCAGGGTGCAGGCAATGCTGTAGGTCTTCACGAGCCAGGACTTTAGGGGGTAGGCTGGGTCCCCAGGAACAACAGGCTTCGATCCTCCGCAGCACAGTCTGTTGTTGCTAGAGGTAGGCAAGTGCCTGGCTCCAAAGCAGGAGCCACCGCTACTGTGTGGTGCATCCCACTATCCTGACCAGAGACTGAGTGAGAGCCTTTCTCTTCCTTGACACCTCATTGAGCGAATGGCAGCAGAAGCCTTGCATCTGTTGGATCGCTGCAGATTCTGCTCAGTGACAGAAAGGAGGGCCTGGATCATGATAACGATGATAAGGATGTTCTCGATATGCATCTCCAGGGCTGCAGTTCTGAGTCCATGAACTCTGCAGACCATGTTTGGAACAGCTTAAACAGCTGGGCAAGTGCCCAGCTATGACGAACGAGGGCCAAGAAGAGAGGAACTATCACTTCCCTTGTCTTGCAAACAATGCATCTGTTGATGCCACCCAAACAACATTGGCCTTTATAACTGCAGCATTGTCCTGTTCACCTCACTCGTGTGCACAAACTTTGCATTTGTCTTTATTGAATTTAATCTTTGTTGGATTTTTTTTGTTTAGCCCAACTCTCGAGTTTATCAGGGTCACTTTGATTTCGGAGCCCGTCCATCAGACTGTTTGCAAATTTTCTTGGAGAGAGACAAGGAGACTCAGGGGCGTGGGGGGGTGGGCTAGGGTAACAATTGACAACGATTGAAAAGGCTGCTGTAAAGAAGATGGAAAACCTGTTGTTCTCTCTTGCTATGAAGGGCAGGACAAGAGGGAGTGGGTGAAAGCTGGGGGGAGGCATAACTCAAGTGGTAAGAGCACATGCTTTGCATGTACAAGGTCCCAGGTTCAATCCCCAGCATCTCTACCTCAGGATCCCTGGTAGCACACTTGGGGGAGACCTCCACTGGGGGCTTGGCGGGACCTGGACCCAAATTTGAGACCCCTGTTGCCGTGTCAGGTTGTGACAATACTGGGCTAAGATGGACCATTGGTCTGACGCAGTTAGGCAGTTTAGTTTAGAGCTGCTGCAAGAGAAATTTAGACTGAACATCAAGCAAAGATTCCTGATTGTAAGGGGTGTCAGACTCAGGAAACGGTATGGCCTACTTGGAGAAACTGTGGATTCTTTATCAATGGAGGTTTTAAAGAAGAGGCAGGATGTTTCAGATGCTAATAGGTTATGATATGATCTGGGCCAAGCAGGAGCCTAGATTTGATGACCCTTGTGGTCCCTTCCAAGTCTGTGAATCCTATCAGGGTGAGGATGTGGGTTTAGTGAGCAGAGGATTGGGACTCTGCAGATGTCAGTTCTTTTAAAGCCCAGCTCTACTTGTAGCCTTTTGTTGACTTTGGACAAATTACTTCCCCCCTTGGTACCTCAGTTTCCCCATCTTTGAAATAAGAACCAATCTATTTATTTAACTATTAGCCATTTTTACCAGGATGGTCATTACAATAAATAGATTAAAATGAAATATTAAAGCATAAATTGAATGACAAGTCCTCAGAATACAACTCCCATATCTCAGAACCAAGACAGAGCTAATCCGAGTTTCCCATCCTCTCTTTTCTGTTGCAGAACATTAAAAAGGCATAAAAGCCAACTGCCATAATCACTTTGGTACTACAAGTCACTAATAACATTTCCAGTTTTTGAACTGGAGTTAGAAACTGGAGTTACAACTGAGACTTCAGTACAAAAAAACACACTTTAAAATTGTATAAATTTTAAAATATAAAAGATTTGAAATAAAAAAATAAAAGATTTGAAATATTAAATTGAAAATTTAAAAATGTTTTTAAATTTAAAAAAACCTAAACAGTTTTATTGCATAACACGGAGGTTCTATAATAACCTAATTAAAAGCAACACAGTTAATCTAATAAAATGTAAATGGTCAGCTCTAATAAATACTATCATTAAAAATAATAATTTCTATAGCATTTTCAGTGCTTTACACTCTTTATCAGGTTCACCCTCCCAACTACCCTACGAGGTAGGTACGTCATTATTTTCCCCATTTTACAGATGGGGTAACTGAGGTTAAAAGCGAGTGGCTTTGCCCAAGAACACCCTGTGATTTCATGGCTAGGACAGAATTTGAACCCTGGTATCTCAGGTCCAAGACCAACACCAGATTATTGTGAATGACATAAACAGAGATCTTCTGATTGGCTGACTGAGATATGTCTCTCTTCCTGTAGATGCAGAGCTACTGAAATATAAACCTGTTCTGCAGCACCCAGAGGGTTAATACTTAACCCATGGTGTCGGTTTCACATGCTAATAGTGACTTTTTAATTTGAAGTCAGCCCCAGTGATTCTAAATCCACACTGTCTCCAGAATTAATTATGGGCCATAAACTGCGCTACCAAAACTCTTCTCTTCATGATAAGCTTCATAAACCAGGTTTGCACATAGGATCAAAACAGATCTTCACTAGCGGTTAGAGAGTCAGCCTACATAACCTACACATGACCTGCATGACATCCATTGAGGGAAATCCTATTGTACTCGATTCCATTGCTGGACCAGATCCCAACAGCAAGGAGAGAATGATTTGTCCAAGCCTGCACAGTGAGTTCATGGCTAAATCTTAAAACAGGAATTGAACCCTGGTCTCCTGTCACAATCCAACACATTACCACTAAGCTACACTGGACATGTCTAGAGTCCCTGCCAGCTTAGCCTGGATGGGGAAGGGTGCTATTGCTAGCTATCCAGTTTGAATATTTTCTTTCCGCTACTTGCTTTCTTTTGTTTGAATTTCTATTTTATTTTGGTATTTCATTTTAGGCTTTCAGACATTTTGGTATTTCCATGCATGCGTCATAGCTTTGATCATGCCAAAAAAATTAAACCAAAACTCTGAAATGACCCAAATGACCTATGTTCCCCTCTCCCTTGCACGGTCTCCCTTCTGTCTCCTAAATTGTAAGCCCCTCGGGGCAGGGACCTGTCTACAATTAATGGTTGTTAGGTGCCAGGTACCCTCTTGAAAACAGTCGCCCCGAGTTGTTTTCAGGAGGGGTGGGGTATAAATTGATCAAATAAATAAATATAATAAATAAATAAATCAATTGCTGGGATAATAATAATAAATTAATAATAAAAGAAGCAAAAAAAAATAAATCCAAAATAAACTAAATTAAAAAATAACCAAAATGAAATACTGAAATAAATGAAAATGAAAACTGATACAAAATATTTGGATGACTGAATATGTGAATAATAATTCTGGGTGCAGATAATTCTTGAATATTTGGTGTCTATCCAACAATGCAAAAAAACATTCATGACTAGGGAACCCACTATTTCCAGGGCTGGCCTTAAAATTTGTGGGGCCCAGGGAAAATGTGGGGGCCCTATGACCCCGCTCTTCATAGTCCACCCCTTCAACAATTGGCAGACTGGTGTTTGCTTGCAAAATAAAGACGTGTCATAAGTTTTCACCTTTAAAGCCCTAAATGCTTTGGTACCCACATATCTGGAAAATCGCCTGGTCTTCCATGTCCCGTTGCGGCCTTTGTGGTCGGCCAGGGACACCCGTCTGTAGGTACCTGTCTTCAACTTGGTCTCACTCTCTACAATGCAGGGGGTGTTCTCGGCCATTGCTCCGCAGCTGGGGAACTCCTTCCCCCCAAGTGGTCCGTTTATATCCGGGTTTGAGCGCCTTTAAAAGGGGGTGTGTTCGGCAGTGGGGGTCGGGGGGAAAGTTGGGGATAGGGGTGAGTTAGGAGGTTGGGGTGGAGACGGGTTATTTGTTTGCTTTTTAATTTATGGTTATATTTAATATTTATATAGTATTTTAATATTGTAAGCCACACTGAGCCACCTTTGGCGGAAAGGGCGGGGTAATAAATAAATAAATAAATACCCAGGTGTGCACACAGGCTCTCGCATGAGTGCACAGACACCGACACACACACATGCTTTTTCCTTCCCTTTCACACACACACACACACACACAACTCTGGCAGGGGGAATGCAGGGGTCTGTGATTTACTAAAAGTGAGAGGAGGGAGCCCAAGTCCCTGCAGGAAGCAATCACTCCAGGGCTGAGAGTCGGGGTTGGAGAGAAGACCCCTCAGATATAACCCATCCTGCGGCCTCAGGAGCATTGGACCTGAGGCTACTGGTCTGGCCGCCTTGTGGGGCTGCCTCTGACTGCAGGGCCCAGGCCATGGACCCTACTGCCCCTGCTTAAGGCCGGCCCTGATGATTTCTTTCAATCCTCGTGAACAGAGTTTTCACGCTACACCCCTGCCACGAGACCATCAGCTCCATGTATCAGCCTCCCCCACGTGGCAGGTGGCATGTGAACACATCCTCCATCTACAGTGGAATATTTTGTCCCACTTCATAGACCAGAAGCGGGCATAGTTCCCCATGCCAAGAGCCGTGTATCAAGATCGTCCTACGGCCAGGATCCACAAGATGCACAGGAGCTGGGGCTCTGAGGTCGTGGCTGCTGAGCGCTGCATCCCTGCGCGTCTTGGCCAGCAAAGTCACGCGGACTCGCGGAGGGATGGGTGCCCTTTCAGACCGGCCGATCCCCACGCATATTCGGGCTGCGCATTCCGCCCCGCAGCTCAAATATGTGTGTGTGTGTGTGGACTTTTCAGACCGGCCGATCCCCGCGCATATTTGGGGTGCGCATTCCCCCCCGCAGCTCAAATATGTGTGTGTGTGGGGGGGCCCTTTCAGACTGGCCAATTCCCATGCATATTCAGGCTGCGCATTCCCCCCCACAGCTCAAATATGTGTGTGTGTGTGTGGGCCCTTTCAGACCGGCTGATCCCCACGCATATTCGGGCTGCGCATTCCCCTCCGCAGCTCAAATATGTGTGTGGTGGGGGGGCCCTTTCAGACCGGCTGATCCCGTGCATATTTGGGGTGTGCATTCCCCCCCACAGCCCAAATGTGTGTGTGTGGGGGGGGAGGGGGCATGTCTGAAAGTGGCCTCAGTCACTTCTGCTGAGAGTTGGGTGCAATAAAGTAAGACACAGGACTCTTAAGGTAACACGGGGTCCAGGAGCAGCCTTGGTCAAGAGCTGCCACACCTGAACTGCCGCAGAACCGCAGGCAACTCAGGCACCATAATTTACCCACATCTTTCATAGCCATTCAGATGCCAGATAAAGACATTCCTGCGAGCATAGTCTCTCACATTTTTAATTTCCTGCGAGAGAGAACTATTTCACTTTATTGTTTTTCACACCTTGCTTCCCCAGTTGTTAATTTTGCTGCGGGCGTTGCCACAACTGCTACTAGCAATCCCATCATGCTGCAGGGCTGGGATTCACGTGGTGCACAATGTGGGGAACTTGCTGCATGTGAGACATAATAATGTGGGCCTTGTTCTTTCCTGCATAGGAAGGAATATTGACCTTGGTTTGAGTCCTAATACTTGCAGGTTATTTGACCAAGGCATTCCGCAATCTAATCTATCTACACTTTACAAAAAAAATAAATGTAGGGGAAACTTGTCCGGTGTCTAAAATTGAAATGCGTAGCTATGGCCACTTTTACACAGACACTCTAACACCGATACAATGGGTGTTACATTTTATTATACATGTGAAAAGGGCCCTTGTTGATTGGCTGCAGTGTCGCCCTGCAACATGTATAATAAAATGTAACACCCATTGTAGCAGTGTTACACTGCTTTTAAACGAGGAGCGCTGAAGCGCCTCCCAAACGCCGCATTAAAGCAAAGCCGCCGGAAGTGACGTTCTCCCCGTTGCCGGCGGCGGCGGCGGCTGGAGACACGGGGCTTTGCAGCGGCGCGTTCTTAAGACTTCAATTATTAGACTTAAGAACGCGCCGCTCCAAAGCCCCGTGTCTCCAGCCGCCGCCGCCGGCAACGGGGAGAAAGCCACTCCGGCGGCTTTGCTTTAATGCGGCATTTGGGAGGCGCTTCAGCGCGCCCTCGTTTAAAAGCAGCCTTAGAGTGTCTGTGTAAAAGTGGTCTAATTTGTTACCTGTGGGGTAATATCAGAAAATCCGGGTACTTTCCCACATTGGCAGGGAGGCAGGGAAATGTCTGTGAATGCAATCGCAGCTCTGTTCTCGCAGGAATTAACACATGTGGATTGCACTCGTCTGCGTTTATCCTGTGAGAACTCCCCCCGCCCCCCCATGTAGCCAACGTGGTGTCGTGGATAAAGTGCTGGGATTGGTCCTGTGAAGCCAGGGTTTTTAATCCTCCCCTAGCCAATGAACACACTGGGTGGCCTTGGGCAAGTCACAGCCTCTCAGTCTCAATTCACCATCTGTAAAATGGGTGTGTGTCTGTCTGTCTGTCCCTGTGTTCCCCTCACCCTTGTCCAGCTTAGATTGTAAACCCACTGGGCACGGATCCGTCTCCAAAAATCGGTGACTCTAAAGCACTGTGTACGCCTAGTAGCACCATAGAAATGATTCATTGTAGTAGCTTTTATGACAGGTGTTCTCGCAGGATAAAAGCGGAAGTGCGCATTCCCACGTACACGAATTTCTGTGATAATAGAGCCATAATTGCATTCACTGATGTTTCCCTGCCTCCCTGTCAACGTGTGACAGTGGCCTTGGATGACTGATCGGTATCCGATTACTCAAAATACTGGGTATTACCATTACCGAGTTGCCAGTTTTCCATTTTTACCAACCAGTCTTTCTATTTTACCATTTCACTTCTTCTCGTGTGTTTCTGAATGTTCCTGGCCATTTTTCCCATCTCACCCGATGGCAGAAAAAATCGGTAATGGAAAACTAGAAATTTGGTAACGGAAAGGGTATTTTGGTAACTCGGGCAGCCTGTTGGGCACTGATTGAGTACCGATTAGCACCCGACGTTACCGAGTCGGGTACCGTAATTTCTCGGGTGACACCCGTTTTTGCAGACACTCGTTTTCAGCTGTAGTTCTGACGGTTGTGAGCATGTGCCCGGAGACTGCGCTGCGCCCATCCCCAACTGGCTGACTTCCCCATCAGACATGACACTGGAAATCAAGCATGCGGTTTCACCAGAGGCAGGGCCATGTAGAAAACCATTCCTACTCCCCAACTCGGCCAGCTCTTGCTTTCCTTGACAGCTCAGCCATTAACCTCGGGAAGGCTCGAATGAATATCCAGCCAGGTTACAATTGCCTCGCTGGAATCCCTCTGCTATAATCTCGTATCTTTTTCACCTAATTAATTTCCCCTTTCCCTGCACCAGCCTTTCATGAGTGTATCTTGTTTGGAGGAGATTAACAGTCACACACTTCATTAGCAAGGTGTAAATTATCAGAGAGACCCTCTCCATCCACCTGCTTAATTGGGTTAATGAAGCGTCTCTGTGGGCCTTGCTTAAGGCAGCACTCCTCCTCTCTTGCTCTCGGTAGACTCTTCCAGCGCTGTTTGGAAAATAGACAGGGAAGGGCTTTCATGTCGATGCCTCCTTTGCTTTTCAATGGGAGCAACCATTTGGAGTGTGCGAGCGTGTGAGTTTTTAATTTAATATTGCTTTCTGTGCATATAAACAATTGTGTAAATGTCAGTGATTAATATGTCCTTTAAGACTGGCCTGTGCTCTGAGATTGACAGTAGTTTCCACACAAATAAAAAGAAGTCTTCCCCCACCCCACCCAATGTACAATTAGCTTGTGGAACTCTATGGCCACTTTCACACGGATGTCACCCACCCCCGAACACCCAGAAACACCCATCAGATGGGTGGGAGAGCATCCGTGTAAATGTCCATGAGTGGGTGGGGGCGCGTGCCCGACCCACCCGCCAACACTCGTCAACACGGAGCAGCCGCGAGGGAGCCGGAGACCTCCGTGGGTGGAGATGGGTGTCCAACACCCGAGCGTCCGTGTAAAAGCGAAAATACCCACACCCACGTGGACCGGCGGATCCCCACCGCACCGGCACCACGGAGCACGCACACACTGCCACGCAGACACGCCCACGGGGGGGGACCCAGATGTCCGGCTAAGAGCCCGTAAAGGAGGGCGGAACCACGGCACACGCACGCGGGCTCCCACAATGGTGACCAGGAAGGCCAACGAGAAGGCCAAGGGAGCCAATGCTGCCCCACATGTGGGAAGGGGCTGGGTGAGCACGGGGACCCAGGTGTTCCCGGGGGGGGGAGATCCCCAGCAATGTGATGCAGGGGGGGGCGCCCCAGGCAAAAGGCACAAGGGGGGGGCCTGGACCGCTGGTACGGGGGGGCTGGGAGGCACAAGGGGGAGCACCCCCAGCGGGGGACTTGGGGGGTGAATGCGCCAGGCTGTAACACATCGCACGTGTCCCAGCACAGGGTAGAGGGGCCGCAACAATGCCCCCCCCGGTTGAGGAACTCCAGCACAGCACATCCCAGGGACACGGCCCAAGGAGCAGCAGCGAGAGTGAGGTGAGCGAGAGGGAACCACCCCCCACCGGGATGGGAGGGCCACGCCCCAGGCCTAGCACCATGGNGCGGCTGGAGACACGGGGCTTTGCAGCGGCGCGTTCTTAAGACTTCAATTATTAGACTTAAGAACGCGCCGCTCCAAAGCCCCGTGTCTCCAGCCGCCGCCGCCGGCAACGGGGAGAAAGCCACTCCGGCGGCTTTGCTTTAATGCGGCATTTGGGAGGCGCTTCAGCGCGCCCTCGTTTAAAAGCAGCCTTAGAGTGTCTGTGTAAAAGTGGTCTAATTTGTTACCTGTGGGGTAATATCAGAAAATCCGGGTACTTTCCCACATTGGCAGGGAGGCAGGGAAATGTCTGTGAATGCAATCGCAGCTCTGTTCTCGCAGGAATTAACACATGTGGATTGCACTCGTCTGCGTTTATCCTGTGAGAACTCCCCCCGCCCCCCCATGTAGCCAACGTGGTGTCGTGGATAAAGTGCTGGGATTGGTCCTGTGAAGCCAGGGTTTTTAATCCTCCCCTAGCCAATGAACACACTGGGTGGCCTTGGGCAAGTCACAGCCTCTCAGTCTCAATTCACCATCTGTAAAATGGGTGTGTGTCTGTCTGTCTGTCCCTGTGTTCCCCTCACCCTTGTCCAGCTTAGATTGTAAACCCACTGGGCACGGATCCGTCTCCAAAAATCGGTGACTCTAAAGCACTGTGTACGCCTAGTAGCACCATAGAAATGATTCATTGTAGTAGCTTTTATGACAGGTGTTCTCGCAGGATAAAAGCGGAAGTGCGCATTCCCACGTACACGAATTTCTGTGATAATAGAGCCATAATTGCATTCACTGATGTTTCCCTGCCTCCCTGTCAACGTGTGACAGTGGCCTTGGATGACTGATCGGTATCCGATTACTCAAAATACTGGGTATTACCATTACCGAGTTGCCAGTTTTCCATTTTTACCAACCAGTCTTTCTATTTTACCATTTCACTTCTTCTCGTGTGTTTCTGAATGTTCCTGGCCATTTTTCCCATCTCACCCGATGGCAGAAAAAATCGGTAATGGAAAACTAGAAATTTGGTAACGGAAAGGGTATTTTGGTAACTCGGGCAGCCTGTTGGGCACTGATTGAGTACCGATTAGCACCCGACGTTACCGAGTCGGGTACCGTAATTTCTCGGGTGACACCCGTTTTTGCAGACACTCGTTTTCAGCTGTAGTTCTGACGGTTGTGAGCATGTGCCCGGAGACTGCGCTGCGCCCATCCCCAACTGGCTGACTTCCCCATCAGACATGACACTGGAAATCAAGCATGCGGTTTCACCAGAGGCAGGGCCATGTCGAAAACCATTCCTACTCCCCAACTCGGCCAGCTCTTGCTTTCCTTGACAGCTCAGCCATTAACCTCGGGAAGGCTCGAATGAATATCCAGCCAGGTTACAATTGCCTCGCTGGAATCCCTCTGCTATAATCTCGTAGCTTTTTCACCTAATTAATTTCCCCTTTCCCTGCACCAGCCTTTCATGAGTGTATCTTGTTTGGAGGAGATTAACAGTCACACACTTCATTAGCAAGGTGTAAATTATCAGAGAGACCCTCTCCATCCACCTGCTTAATTGGGTTAATGAAGCGTCTCTGTGGGCCTTGCTTAAGGCAGCACTCCTCCTCTCTTGCTCTCGGTAGACTCTTCCAGCGCTGTTTGGAAAATAGACAGGGAAGGGCTTTCATGTCGATGCCTCCTTTGCTTTTCAATGGGAGCAACCATTTGGAGTGTGCGAGCGTGTGAGTTTTTAATTTAATATTGCTTTCTGTGCATATAAACAATTGTGTAAATGTCAGTGATTAATATGTCCTTTAAGACTGGCCTGTGCTCTGAGATTGACAGTAGTTTCCACACAAATAAAAAGAAGTCTTCCCCCACCCCACCCAATGTACAATTAGCTTGTGGAACTCTATGGCCACTTTCACACGGATGTCACCCACCCCCGAACACCCAGAAACACCCATCAGATGGGTGGGAGAGCATCCGTGTAAATGTCCATGAGTGGGTGGGGGCGCGTGCCCGACCCACCCGCCAACACTCGTCAACACGGAGCAGCCGCGAGGGAGCCGGAGACCTCCGTGGGTGGAGATGGGTGTCCAACACCCGAGCGTCCGTGTAAAAGCGAAAATACCCACACCCACGTGGACCGGCGGATCCCCACCGCACCGGCACCACGGAGCACGCACACACTGCCACGCAGACACACCCACGGGGGGGGACCCAGATGTCCGGCTAAGAGCCCGTAAAGGAGGGCGGAACCACGGCACACGCACGCGGGCTCCCACAATGGTGACCAGGAAGGCCAACGAGAAGGCCAAGGGAGCCAATGCTGCCCCACATGTGGGAAGGGGCTGGGTGAGCACGGGGACCCAGGTGTTCCCGGGGGGGGGAGATCCCCAGCAATGTGATGCAGGGGGGGGCGCCCCAGGCAAAAGGCACAAGGGGGGGGCCTGGACCGCTGGTACGGGGGGGCTGGGAGGCACAAGGGGGAGTACCCCCAGCGGGGGACTTGGGGGGTGAATGCGCCAGGCTGTAACACATCGCACGTGTCCCAGCACAGGGTAGAGGGGCCGCAACAATGCCCCCCCCGGTTGAGGAACTCCAGCACAGCACATCCCAGGGACACGGCCCAAGGAGCAGCAGCGAGAGTGAGGTGAGCGAGAGGGAACCACCCCCCACCGGGATGGGAGGGCCACGCCCCAGGCCTAGCACCATGGGCCAGGAAACATAGGGCAGGCGGCAGCCACATAACCCGGTCCCCCATCCCCGCAGGACAGCTCCCATACAACGAAGCACCGCACCACTGGGACGACGGCCGAGGAGGGCCCCCCAGACAGCCAGGTGAGCAGGGGGAAACCCCAGGGGGGAGAGGGGGCAGGCCCCTCGGGGGCACGGAGGGGACCAACTGGACCCGGAGTAACCACTAATGCACTACCCCCAACAGGACACGACCACCACCATGGCTACCACATCCACAGGGTGGGCCCCATGCCGCCAAGCCGGTCAGCTCCCCACATGTGGGTCCCAAAATGGTCAAGACAGGAGATCAGGGACTTTATACGTGTGTGGAGGTCCGAAAGGGTGCAGCACAATCTGGTGCGCAGCTACAAGACCAGACAGGTCTATGAAGCCATTGCTCAGGAGATGCAGCGGCAGGGGTACAGTAGGGATGTCACCCAGTGCATGCAGCAGGCAAAGGACCTGAGGTCTGGATATAAACATATCAAGGACAACAATCTCAAGTCCGGTCAGGCCATGCACACAGCCGAGTTCCAGGAGGAGCTGGACAAGTTCCTCTGCATGGACAGGGACATCGTGGCCTCCCACACACATGGCAGCGCCGTCACCAGGGGCAGACGCAGGGCCAACACAAAACCCCCCTGACAGACCCCCACAGAGAAGTGGGGGGAGGTGCCCCTGGTGAGGCCATCAGGAAACGGGAGGGGACAACCCCATCCCATGGGGGGGGGAGGTGCCCCAGGGATCTGAGCGCCGGACCATCACACTCCACGTGCGCCCCCAACACCCACAGGCCTACTGGCCACAGGGACAGGGGGCACGCGCAGAGCAAGCGGAGAGCCGGGACGGCCCTCAGGAAGCAGAGGAACTGGATCCAGGTATGCATACCCAAGTGGGCCCGGGGGGTGGGGTGGGGGTGGGGAACGGCCTGGACAGAGGCGCAGAGGCCGGCGCCAGGGGCCAGCAAACACTAACGGGTACCCCTTTCCATTTCAGCACAAGGCATCCTGGAGGTGGAGGAGGAGGAGGAGGAGGAGGAGGAGGAGGACGGGGTGGGCCCGGCAGCTCCACCACCACCAGGTGGGCGACCCTCCATGGCACAGGGGGGAGGAGGTACAGGGGGGGCACCAGGGGGTGTGCAACCACAACCAGCAGGGCCCAACAGGGGCAGGGCTATGGGGGGCAGGTGGGAGGGGCTGCAGGCCCCACAGCAGCTCCCACTGCACACCTGATCATCGCGGACCCCTCCGGGGGGCCATCTCATGAGAGGGCAGGGCAGGGGGACCCCACAGGGGAGGGCTGAGGGGAGCTGCCACACTATGAGGGCCGCCGCACCAGGCACCCTGGGTCAGGCGGTAGTGGCCAGTGGGGCACACAGGCCGGAAGCACTAATGTTCTGTCCAACCTCTCGTTCACAGACCAGGTGCCTGCTCACACGAGGGGTGCAGCTGCCAGCAGCGTGGAGTGGAACCAGGAGACATGGGCCAGGAACTGGCGGCAGAGGGAGGACCTCGGCAGGGAGCTGCTGGAGGAATCGCAGCGGTTAGCCGAGGTGCACTCCTGGGAGCTTGCGCTCACCAGGGAGCTCATCAGAGGGGAGGGGGAAATGGACCAGGAGATCCTGGCTGCCATGATGGCCTGGTCCCGCACCGAGCACCTCTGGGACGGGTGCCAGGCTGCTGCCCTCCAAAGCGAGCAGCGGCGCGCCGGTGATGGGCTGGAGGGTCAGGCCGCATGACTCATGGACCTCATGGGGGAGGCCATGGAGGCCCTGCAGTGTGACCCCCAGCGCGACAGACCCCGTCATGCCACGGAGGGAGGGTCGGCGGCTGACCAACACCGTGGCAGCTTCCCGCTGGTGCAGGTGCCCCCCCTGCACCTTGGCCACCCGTGGTTCCCCCAGAAGCAACCCTACCTGGGCGTGGTCCATGGGGTCCCCCTCCCCCACATAGGGCACCCAGACCTGCTTGCGGGACCACCCATCCAGTCTGCACCCCCCGTGGCCCCATCCCGCTGCCACCCTGACCCCCCACCGGGAAGCACCCCTCCAGGACCGTGCACCTCAGAATGACCAACCACCCATGATGGTCACCCCACCCCCTCTGGTAAGGACACAGCACCCCAGGCCCCTGGGGGTATGGGGTGAAACACCAGGGGGGGCCCACTGGGATTCAGGGGACCTGCGCAAGGCAGGACCCCGGTAGGGAACACATTATAAAACCCACTCCGAGCACACGCACTACATGAGCTGGGGAGCAATGGCCATTGCCCAAGGCACCTGTACAGGCTCTATGACACTGTACCAGAACGGGCATGGGCCATAATACCAGGGGTGGTCCATCCAGGGGATCGCACCAACAGGGATCGCCCTATGGCACATGTTATGCTCAGGTAGGGAGTAGGGGGTTCCCTGACTGATCATGGGGCACCCAGTGCCCTGGGCCCTGACATGGGAAAGAGATGAGTGCACACGAGGTTCGCGTACCCCATTCTTGTTTCTCCACACAGGGACCATCAGTGGAGGACGGTGTGGAGCGGCCAGTGGATGACAGGGAGGCTGTGCCGTCCGTCCTTCCAGCGAGTGCTGTGGTCAGCTGCAGCTAGGGCACGCTGGCCTGTGAGCCCCGGTGGTGTGGCCAAGAGGGGGAGTGGGCACCCCAGACGTTAACCCCGCTTCCATTGTACAGTTCCCCCTCCAATAAATGTGTTGTACCTCTACCTTGCTGTCGCTTCATCTGTCCCAGGACATTTGACCGGGGCGGGGAGGCAGGGGTGGTGTGCGGGGGGCACTGGAAGGTTGGGGGCTCTGTACAGTCCATGCCCAGCCGATGGGGCCGGGGACCAGCCCAGTGAGGCCTCATGCAGGTGAGGTGGCTGTAACAGGTGTACAGTGAACCTGCACAGGCAAGCCGGTGAGTGTCGGCAGGCAGGGCATTGAGGGGCCCAAGCCCCCCATGGCTGACAGCGAGGGGAGAACACTCGCACCCAAGCAACCCACGGGATCCATTCCTGGCACCCCCTAGCCCACACATTAAACAGAGGCACGGTTGCAGGTAAAGGGCGGTTACCAGCTGGGGTTCACAGGACTATGCACATGGTGGTGGGTTGGGCACTGTCCGGCGTTCAGCTTCTTGGGCCACGATGCGGTGGCAGATGGCATCCCTGTTCTCTTCTGAGATGCACTGGAACGCCCCTCCCTGAGCATGTTGGTACAAGGGCATGGGGCCAGTCCTGTGCACCGGTGTCGGGTTGTCCAGGGCAGTGCCCCCTGTCTCACATACATTGTGCAGGATGCACGCTGCCAGGACAAGGATGGGGGTGTGGTCTAGGTCGAATTGGTTCCTGTTCATCAGGAGGCACCAGCGCATCTTGAGGAGCCCGAAGGCCTGCTTCACCATGCTGCGTGCAGGCAACAGGTGCTCATTGAACAGGCGGTGGTCCGGGTTGTGCGCCACTGGATAGGTCCACATAAGCCACGGGCTGAGTGTGTAGGTGGGGTCCCCTATCACAACAGTGGCCATGGGAACCACCTCTATCGCGCGGTACAGGTTGGGGGCGATCTCCCCGTCAAACATGCGTGCATAGAAGTGGGAGGCACACAGGATACGCATGTTGTGGCTCCACCCCGATTGGCCTGTGTAGACATCTATGAACAGGCCCCTATGATCCACTACGGCCTGCAGATTGATGGAAAAGGCCTGTTTTCGGTTCATGTAGTTGACCTTTGCATGAGGGGGGCATATGATGGGGATGTGGCCCATGGATGGGGATGTGCTGTCAATGACCCCGATGCCATGTGGGAACCCCATTTCTTTGAACCCATGCATCACCTCCTTGGGGTCCTGGAGCTGGATGACCCACTCCAAGAGGAGCTCCACGAGCAGATCGCACACATCATGGAGGGCCCTGTTCACTTCTACCCCACGGTCCTACAAGAATCTGGGGTGGCCAGCTGCCACACCTCCATGACCACGCACATCCCGGGTGGTAGCGGGAAGCGCATGTTCGTCTCCCACCTCCAGAGGTGGGGGTTGAGGAGCTCCCACAAGTGGGTCAGGAGGGAGCGGGGCATCCGGAAGTGGTCCGACCATTCCCCGTCTGTCCAGACGGCCAACATGTTCTCCCACCAGTCATTGGTGCGGGAGCGCGACTAGTGCCGTCGCAGAGTCTGTAAGGTCACGCGGCGGGTGTACACGTTGAGGGTCGATCGGACCAGGATGAGCTGGCCTTGCTGGGACACCGTGGAGCCCAACAGGGAGCGGCGTTGGATGGCTGCCCGCCTCGCCCATCGCACGATCGACACCCTCCTGAGGTTTTCTGCCCTCTGCCGTCGTGCCCCCAGGAGGAAAGATGTCGACCTGCCAGGCAGAGCTGGGCTATTTGCTGCAGCAGCAGGCGTAGCAGCAAGAGGGCTGCATGCATGAGGTGCAGCAGCACGTCCCTAGGCTGTGGGTACTTGTCCTCCGGCAGCATGGTTCTGCAGCTCCCCACTCCGAGCCACCCACCACTGGCACGTGCCCTGACCACAGCATGCTCCGCTGTATGGCCTGTGCCCATGGCTCATTCTCCCCTGGTATCACGGGAGCTCCTCTGTGTCCAGCCAGCCCGGGGTCACTGGTCTCTGTGTGCTGCTCGATCCCGTGTTTCATCCCCTCCGCCCCACGCCCGACCGCCTGGAGCGGGTCCTTTATGTACTGTGTAGGTCGNTATTGCCACCCTCCTGAGGTTGACTTCCCACCACCGCCGTGCCCCCAGGAGAACAGACCATCGACCTGGCAGGTGGAGCTGGGCTATCTGCTGCAGCAGCATGTGCAGCAGCAGAAGGGCTGCGCCAAGGAGGTGCAGCAGCATGTCCCTGGGCTGTGGGTCCTCATCCCCCAGCAGCATGGTTCTGCAGCTCCCCACTCCGAGCCACCCTCCACTGGCACGTGCCCTGGCCACAGTATGCTCCGCTGTATGGCCTGTGCCTACAGCCCACTCTCCCCTGGTATTGTGGGAGCTCCTCTATGTCCACCCAGCCCGGGGTCGCCGATCCCTTTGCAAGCTGCAGCTGTGCGCGGTGTGGATACAATGCCTGGCTCGGCTTCTTGGCCTGGCGCAGTGCCCGGCCGTGGCCTCCCTCACCTCTCGGCACCTGTGCTGCATCCCTTCTGTCCTGTGTGTGGGTTGCGGCTCCCCGTCCCCAGCGGGCTGGGCTATCTCTGGCATGCAAGGCCGCCTGTGGGTGAGGGTAGCCACTCATTCCATGCTCTTTCCTGTCGCTGCAGCCCTCCGTCTCTCGCCTGTTGCTCCACCAGAGTAGGCCCCACTGCTGCCATGGCTGGTCGTTCTGCGGGGCCCTCAGCCGGGGGTGTATGGGCGGGGTGGTCACAGTGTGCGGACATGCTGTTGGTGACCCTCTGGCTGAGCCCCGACATGCAGCTGTTGGTGGGTGACCCCCTGTCAGTGAAGGATGGCTTCCGGCTCCTGTCGCGGTACATGTGGACTATGGGTCACCAGGTCAGGGCTCCAGCATGCCGGGGCTGTTCCCTCAAGCTCGGCTTCACCCCCTGTACCAGCCTCCTTGGGGGCACCCGCCCGTCATTGTCGTGCAGTGGACCGCAGCGGAGGTAACGGCAGCTCGCCTGCTGATGAAGCTACCTCGGTTCAGCCTCGCCTTGCTGTCTGGGGGTCCCCCTGTTGCTGCCCAGTGCCCTGTACACCGGCAGCTTCCTGCATGCCTGTGGAATACCGCGTGCGCCCTCAGATGTGGAGGCCCTCCTGTGGTACTTGGGTCTGCTGACCCCCGAGGTAGGTGGTCCGCTCTGGACCAGGGACCCCTCCACTGCAGAGCTTGCCACCCTTTGATCGGTGAGGGACCTTCCAGTTGTGTGGGCTGCAGCCACCAGAGAGGACCTCCTCCTTCCCCACTTCCTGGTGGATACTCATATGCACTCCTGAGGCTTCCAAAGGGGCCTGTTCGCATGGGAAGGTCTAGCACTGGGGTCACCGCTCCTGGAACGCTCACCGGACTGTCCGTGAGCGGCTCCCTGCCACCATATGCTCGCTGCCACCCCAGTGCCCTGGACTGTGCAGTCTCCCCCCCCCATGCCTCCGATCGGGCTGTATGCTGCCGTCTGCATCGCCGCTGGCTGCCGCCTGGTTCCTTAGACCCCATCGCCCCCTCTAGGTGACCGCTGCTTCTTCCCGCTGGGGCTGCTCTGGTGCCCTCACCCACTCTGCGCGGTCATTCCTGTGCCCTCCTGTTGTGCATCTCTTGCCCAGCCGTGGGTCCACCTGCGCCCTCCTGCTCTGCCTCTCTGTGCTTGGGGGACCCCGTTCCCCCAGCACCAATAAAATGCTGTTCTGTGATGGTCTGTCCTGCCTTGCTTCTCTTGCTGCTGTGGCGGCTGGGTGCCCCTTCCCTTTGACAGCCCTCCTGCCCCCATCTGTGTGGTTGTGTGCAGGGGGTGTGCTTGGTGTATACTGGTGGGTTCCAGGCCTGTGGGGTGGGTGGCGGTTGTGTGG
>QEPC01011609.1:891481-935128 GCA_003113815.1 Sphenodon punctatus | reverse complement strand
CCTCTGCTGGCGCTGCCCCCCCTTCTGTTGGCCCATCCCCCTCCCTGCCCTATTGTTGTTTCCCCCTGTTGTTGTTTCCCCATTTTATTGAAGGCTTTTGTGATCCTTCCCGGTATGTCTGTGTTGTGCTTGGCTTTGACCTCTCCCCTTGTGCGGGTGCCTCTGCAGGGGGTGTTGCGGGGCTGCCTGTGTTGTGTGGGTGCCTTCGCCCCCCTTGCCCCCCGTGGACCCATCCCTGTGTGCGCCTGTTGCCTGCTGTGTGTGTGCCGCTCTGCTGGGGGGGGGGGCTGGTGCCAGGCTGTCTGGGCTCTGTGCCGGGGCTGTGTGGAGCCGGCTCCTTTGTAGCAGCTGTCATCCCATCTCCCTCCCGCCCCGCCCGTGTGGGTCCTGATGGCTCGGGGGCGGGGCCGCGTTGCACGGCTTCGTTTGCCCTCGGTCGGCCATGTTGTACCGTTGCTGTGCCGGGCGAGGCTTCCCCGCCGGTCCCGGCTGTCCGTGTACTTGCACGGGTGTATGCCGGGTGTTTCCCGGGGTGGGTGTTTGCCCAATGGGTGTTTGCGGGCCCCTCACCTTTCCTTCCCACAATCCCCTGCGGCACTGTCCATATAAACGTCTCCCTGCTCGGTGCTGCTGGGTTTTCTCTGGGTGTGCTCACCCACCCATCCACACCCGTCTCCACCCATCGGCGCTGCTGCGCCGTCCATGTAAAAAAGACCATTGTCAGAGGATGTTTTGGCAGCCAGTACCATAACTAGGTTCAACAAAGGTTACGGTAAGTTCTTAGAGGATGCATCCATAAATGACTGTTAGCCTCTTGCAGCTCCTGACCGTCAGAGGTTACATTCCCCGACCAACTTGACTATCAGAAAATGGGTAAGAGAACATCAGTAGTGCTGTCCTGGCTCAGACCAACGGACCGCCATGCCCAGCATCCTGTCTCCAACAGTGGCCGGTCTCTGTGTCTTGGGAGAAGACACAAGTCATAATGACAATCCATTCCATGTTGTTCCAGCCCCCAACAGTAAGAGGTTACCTCCCAAAAACCTATTTGGTTAATAGCCATTAATGGACCTGTCCTCCACGAACTTATCCAACCCCTTTTTAAAACTAGCTGAACTACCGGCCTTGACTGCTTCCTCGGGCAATAAATTCCACAAGTTAATTGTGTGCTGAGTGGAAAAAAAAAATACTTTATCTTATTTATTTTAAATCTGCTACCAGTTAATGAGTATCCCCTTGTTCTAGTTCTGTTAGAGAGGGTCAATAACGGCTCCCTATTGATGTGTTTCACCCCACCCATGATTTTATAAACGTCTATCATTTCAGTTGTCTCTTCTCCAAGCTCAAGAGCCCCAACCTATTCAGCCTTTCCTCAAAAGGGAGCCGTTCCATACCCTTAATCATTTTGGTTGCCCTTCTCTGTACCTTTTTGAGTTCTACTATGTCTTTTTTGAGATGCGGCGACCAGAACTGCACACAATATTCCAGGTGCGGCTGTACCAGAGATCTATATAGAGGCACTATGATATTTTCAGTTTTATTCTCTATCCTACTCCGAATGATTCCAAATATTCTGTTTCCTTTTTTGACTGCTGCCATACACTGGGTTGAGGATTTCAGTGTATTATCCACAATGACTCCAACACCTTTTTCCTGAGTGCTCACCCCTAATTTAGAACCCAGCATTGTGTACATAAACGTTGGGTTGTTTTTCTCTATGTGCATCACTTTGCACTTGTCCACATTAAATTTCATCTGCCGTTTAGATGCCCAGTCACCTAGCCTCGCGAGATCCTCCTGCAATTCTTCACAGTCCACTCAGGTTTTGACTCCCTTGAATAACTTGGTGTCACTCCATATTTATGACCTGCTCTGTGCTTCCTAGAATCAATCAAAGACGACGCTATTGGAGAAAAGATGGTGGCCTGGATCAGAGGATGGGGAACCTCATGCCCAGGAATCAAATGTAGCCCATGACTAGTTCTTAATGTGGCCCCTTTCCATTTCCTAGAGCTGCTCCCTGGATCCAGTTCCTACCCTCAAACAATGGCCGTTTTTACACGGACGGGGGGTGTTTTGGTGCGGCGGGTGTAGGTGTGTGTGTGCCCGTTTACACGGACACCCACCCATAGGTGGGTGTGTTGGTGGGTGTGTGGTGGGAGCGTGCATGCATGAACACCCGCCGTCCGTGGTGTTTACATGGGCGCACACCCACCGCACACCCAACCCCCCACCCACCGGCGGCCGTGTACACAGAATGCCGCCCCGCCACACACCCGCCCGAACACCAAGCAGCGGGGGGGCCGTCCGTGTAAAAACAGCCAATGAGAGACTGAGCTCAGCATAAGGGAGCAGTGATCGGGGACATGCACACGGGGATCGAGGAGAGATCCATGGCACAAATCCATTCCCTGGACCCCCCTTTTCCTTAGCACCTAAGCAGCCCTGCCGCTAACGTGCATGCAGCCCTTGGATCTTGTACTCATTTTCAAACTTGCCCCTGGGCGGTTGGGGGAAGTGGTTCTCCAGCCCTGGGTGAGATGGTCCATCAGTCTTTCTCTGCGTGACACTTCTTATGTTCTTGTGCTAACTAGCTTTTTTTCTAATGGTTAATTGCAATATACGGTTATGTCCATTTATTTATATTTATTTCAATGTATAGCCCACCCTTCCCCTAAGGCTCAGGGCAGCTTATAAGATAAGAATTAATAAAATATATAACGAGACATAAAAATATAGACGTCCCCTAAAAGACACACCCCAATCCCCACCCAACCCTTATCCCCACCTGCCAAACGCTTGGCCACAGTGAAAGGTCTTACATTGCCTCCAAAAGATACTCAGACTTGGGTTTAAACAGACTCTCAAGGGGAAGGGAGTTCCACAGCACTAGGACAGCCAGCGAGAACTCTTCTCTGCTTGCCCTTGTCATCTGAACCTGGCCGGGGAAGTGGTACCCGCAAGAGTGCACTCCCAACGTATATCCCTCGTGTCTTCAGGTGGGGGGTGTTCAGCCCTAGGTATATCTCCCCACGGCACAGGTTCCATTGTAGCCCTAGGGCTTGTGCTGTGAGAGGGGCGCTCATGCGCCCCACACAACAGCTGACTGGTGAGGCAGCAGCAGTAGCAGGTACGACCTCCCACCAGGCCAGACTTCTGGAGGAGGCCGCGAGAGATCCATGACCCTCAGAGCATTGCAGGCAGATGCCTATCCAGCTGGGGTTTGAAAACATCCGTAGAATCACAGAACGGTAGAATTGGAAGGGTCGTCTTTCAGATAGGACCCACTCACTTCGGCAGCAGGAATCACGCGTGAGGAGAGGACCGTTGTGATGGGATGGGGACCTTGTATTGAACTACTTTCTCGCCACCTCTTCTTTTCCCATTGGGTGCTTTTACATGGATGGCACCCGTGGCTCTGTTCCACCTCACGCCCGGGCTGGGCCTCCAGAAGCACATACGAAGCTCCAGCCCTGCTAGCGGTGCTCTGGAACACCCCATAGCAACCGCCAGGGAAGCAGGCCCCCCCAAACCTGGGGCACTAAGCGGAACTGCGGTCCATCGACTCGTGGACGACCGCCGCAGCTCCGCTCCCGGTTAGGGGTTGCCCTGGGCAACACCATAGAGCTTGAGGCAGTAGCCTAGAGCGTTGGGTGATCTGCCTGCAGCTCTATGGTGTGGGGAAGGGGGGGGCACTGCATGGGCGGACTGCGAACTGTGGCGGCTGCTGGCTCCATATAAATCCAGCGCCTACAGGGGATGTGGGGCTGGCCACCCCCGGGTCCATTGAAAGACACCCATTGTAACCCAATTGGGCATTGATTGTATTATCGATTGATTCCTGCTTGCCGTCTGCTTATTATGCAAATAGCGTGCGAAAATAAATAAATAAATAAATCCCCAGGTGGGGAATTCAATATTCCGGGAGAAACGCCTCTGTTTGGAACGTGGGAATGCTCCCAGGTGCTCAGGTGCGCTGTAATCCAACTCCGCTGTATTCTTTTCAGTGGGAATTTGACTAAGGGTCCTTCCTGATGCCAGATGAGCCAAACCTCAGCAATTCATTTGTTCTTTGTGTGTGTGTGTGTGTGTTGTCTCGAACGAGTCAACAGAAATAGGAGGGGGCGGCTCCGTCGATCTCTTTACTTGCAAGCAGCTGGGCCTGTCTTGCTCTGTCAGGAGCTGGGAACGTGTACCAGTCCGAGGTACTGATTTCTCAGGGGGTTGGCTTGCTTGGGAGACAGCCAAGAAAATGCCAAAAGCACATGATACCTGTGAGTAACCTGAGACTGGCCTAGCTCAAACGGTGCTTACGAGAGAAGAGATAGGGCAGAACAGCTCACGCCTCTCAAAATGGCCTTTCTTTGGGGTGTCATTTATACTTCCCCGCTCAAAATCATTGCACACATCAGCACATTCTCTTAAAGGCTGGACGCGCCATGATGCTTCCTCGTTTCGGTGGCATTTGACAATCCCCCACCACTGTGCACATCTACGTACCCCCTACCCACTCTCTGCCTTTTTCTTTCGCCACCCCATCAGTGCTTAATTGGGGTATTTTAAAAAAAAGAAAGAATTGGTTGGGCTCAAGCCTACCGCAGAAGCCCCACCCCTGCCCCAGAAGCCACGCCTCCTGGCCCAGAGCTCATCAAAGCAGGACAATAAGAACATAAGTAGGACTACACTGGGTCAGACCAATGGTCCATCAAGCCCAGCATCCTGTCTCTGACAGTGGCCAGTCTCAGTTGCTTGGGAGAAGTACCCAATCAAGTCACAATCCATTCCCTGCTCTCAAACCATCTGGCCCTAGGTCTTGAACCCATAGCCTCATGGGTTTGACAGGCTGCCCCAACTGCTGGCACGGCACCACCGCTCAGGCGTAAATTTTTGTAATGGTACACACACGCCTTGCCTCCTTCAAGAGCAACAACCTCAGGATTAGAACCTGGGACCTCAGCGGGACCAAAGATTAGCCTTCCCCTGCACCACATGGTGCAACACAAACAACCCTGTTCTCCAGCTAGCAACCCAACCACGGGGCTAACCTGCCTTTTTGCAGCCGAATATAAAACAGGAGTTCTTGTGACTGAATCTATATGATGACCAGTGCAGGGAGCAGGACGGAAAAGTCGTGAATGCGATCTAAATAAATCATCCAGGATTTTTCTGGCTTTCATTTCCGGTTCTGAATTGACCAATATTGGCGTTTTCCTGGTCGGTCACATTTCCAGGGGGTTGGGGGGCACACTCCTATTGGGAACTTTTCCCAGGACTCAGCCCTCCTTTGAATTTAATTCCTGGGGCTGAGCTGAGTTCCCCTCCCCTTGCCGCAACAGATTAAGCCCTGTACCCAATCCTTGTTCCCGCTGCCTCCCTCTCTTCCTCACGGCCTCTCCCTGGGAGTCCGCCACCTGCCCCAGGCAAAAGAGAACAGGAGAGTGTGCTGATTAGGGCTGAAACTCAGACCCATTTTCTTGCCTTGATTTTTGTTGAGAATCAAGTTCCTTGACAGGAATCGAGAAAAAAAAAAAAAAGACGAGAGAATCGAGAAAAGCCCCAATCTCGACAATTTCTCGTCAAGATCTTTTTCCCCCGTGATTTTTTTTTTTTTTTAAAAAGAGAAAAGAAAGAAAGAACGGCGCCCATGCAAAATCGTCATTGGGGCTGTTCTGCGCCTGTATAGTCCTTTTTCAAAATGGGGCTGGCAGCATCACTGCCAGCATCACTATTTTGTGGATGCAGAGAATACCTCCCCCTTTTGGAAAGGGCTGTGTACGTACAGAACAGCCCAGAAGCCATTTTGCGCATTCGCTGGTTTGTTTGTGGGGGTTTTTTTTAGGGGGGGGGGAGGTGAGATTCTCGTGAGAATCTTGAACCATTTCCGAGATCCCGGGAAAGCTTCTCGATTCTTGTAAGAGTCTCACGAGAAACAATTTGCTTCTTGTTTTGGCCCCTAGGGCTGACCTGCATCAATGTGAATGTGTTTGCTTATGTCAATGTATGCAAATTTAAAACAGCCCATTGGGTAGCATTGAGATTGTGCTAACAACACAGTTTTCTCTAGACCGGAGCTCTGTGTCACCCCATAGAACAGTTACCTCCACAGCATCATAGCCCCACAAATCAGACACCCTACAACTCCATAGGGCAGACATCCATAGACCTATAATATTTCAGAGATCAAATCTTCCCCCTTCCAGCTCCACGGTACTCCACAGAACAGACACCCTGCAGTCTCATAGAGAAGCTGCTGCTCTGTGTGAGCTCAAGTTAAAGGAAGGTAGATTTTGGTTAAATATCAGGAAAAACTTCCTAACAGTAAGAGCCGTGCAGCAATGGAAGAAGCAGCCTAGGGAGGTCGTAGACTCTCTGTCGCTTGAAGTTTTTCTTTAAAACGGGCTGTCGGGGATGTTGTAGCTGGCGTCATCTTGCATCCACGCAGGGGGCTGGACTAGAGGACCTTTGATATTCCCTTCCAACTCTTAAGAGTCTATGAGTGTTTGCAGGGCGGGGGAGGGGGGTCCATAGCCATGTGGTTCTGCCGTGGAGCACCCGCGCAGTGTGTGGGGAGGGATTCAAACGGGAGGCTCCAAGGGTGGCTACCGCAGCCACAGGGGCAGCCCCACGGTCCGTGGGGTGGGTGGGGGACTTGCCAGGCTGGCCTTTGCAATTGTCATGTTCCCAGCGTGAACACCAGGGAACCCTGGCTCCTCAGTGGTCCTGGCCAGTTCTGGCGACTTGCAAGGGCTGCTTCCCTCTGCCCACCGCGCCTCTGAGTGGGCAGGGGCTCCGTGGCTTCCCATTGGCCACAGAGCTATTTGGCTTGCCCCACAGAGAGCCCTCTGAATTTCCTGGTGGTGCTTCATCATGCGGGGCCATGAGTGGGTACTCCCACTCTCATGGGAGTGCCCACCAAGTCGCTCCACCTTCAGAGTGTGGATCCTGGGTGGCCATGTGGGGTAGTATCTTGTCTGAAACCACCATATGATTTTATGATTCTACATCCCGCAATGCTGATTTAGCCGAACGTTTAGCTTCTGGGTCATATGGACCTGGAAGACCGGGGTTTGACTCTCACCCTAGCTAATGAACTCCCTGGGTGGCCTTGGGCAAGTCGCAACCTCTCTCAGCCTCAGTTCCCCATCTGTGAAATGGGAATATATGTGCGCCTGTCTTTCCCTGTATGTTTCCCTCACCCGGGTCCATCTTAAATCGTAAGCCCACTGGGCAGGGACCTGTCTCCAAAGACTGTAAAGCCCTGTGTACGCCTAGTAGCGCTATAGGAATGAGGAGTAGTAGGGATATGGCAGGGGTCATGAAAGGGATGGGATGCACTCACTGCTCCAGGACTCGTGAAGCCCATAGGGCACCCCAGCACCCATCTAAGGACCTCCCAGGTTGTGAGCTCCTGGCTGAGAATTGCTGCTATAGATCAGAGGCTGCCAGGCTTACCATGCACACAACCTACTTTTTCTGCCATCAGTTTAAGTCTGAGTGTGGGGGAGCAGCAGAGGAGCCCCTCCCCCATGACAACACAGAGCCCATGCACACCAAAGGAACAGAAGGAGAGATGCCCTGAAGGGGCTCAGGAGGGCTGCCTGGGGTTCTCTCCTTGAGAGAAAACCTTCCCCAATGTGTCAGAGGAGCTCTCCCTGACACTCCTCCTGCCCCAGATGGTCCTCACAGTTCTGCTCTTGGCCTCTGAGGCGTAGGACCCGCTTCCTGTAGTGCTTATGGGTGAGCCACTCCATGATCCATCCTAGCTAGCCACCATGTCAAAATAAAATACCCTTTGTTGGTGGCACATCCAGACGAGTCCATCCCAGGTTTTCCATTGGATTCAGAGGGGTGGGGGAAAATCTGGAGAGAGCCAGGAGTGGACCAAGCAAAGTTGCGTTGTGAGAGACAGAAATAAAATTGCCTGCTTGATTTGATCTAGGCCTGCCATTCATCTCCGATACACTCATTCCACTGGGGCACAACACCTCCCCGTGCTGCTGTCTACAGGAAAGTATCCGGGCATCAACCAATCCACCATGACCGATGTCTTAGATGCTCCTGTTTTAGAGGGTTAATTAAATTGATCTATTTCCTTTTCTCTGGTCAATTTCACTAAAATCCCAGCCGTGTGGAGCTGGGCTCACCTTCCATGGCACAATACAGGGATAAGGGCTGTGATGGGGTTTTCCAGGGGATAGATATAATATAATGGAGTGTTTATGGATATTTTTTTTTTTTTTTTTTTTTAACTTTGTAAGCATTTGGGGGAGTTTTAATATACTGTAAACTACCCTGAGTAGTTGGGCAATATAGAAACATGGCTGACTAACGGACTGACTGACTGAATGAATGAATGAATGAACGAATGAGTGAATGAACAAATGTTCAGAGATGCACATATTAATGTATGCACCGGGTCTCTATATTTACCATGTTACACCTGGTATATTTTAATAGTTATTATTAATAGTTATTTTCATTTATGAATGAATGAATGAATGAATGAATCCACCGCTGGCATGACCCCTCAAGTGAGCAGCGTCAGATCCAGAGAAGTGAAAAATGGTAGTGTGGCCCCCTTTGTGTTTGATGGACCCCCAGTGACTCACTCATTAAAAAAACACAAAATTTTACCATAATTGATTTTTGATGTCCGATTAAGCATAAACTTCAGGGCCGGGGGCTCTCGGCGCAGGCCCATATGTAACACAAATGGTTTTATTTCTAGTTTACTCCTGGAACCCATGTGTTGGGGGGCCCTTTTTGAATCACGGCAGAGTCTTACTACGCCAGGACCTACTCCCTACGCCAGGGCTGTACGCATTTGCAGCCCTGTAACCTCATTTCTTTCTTTCTTTCTTTCTTTCTTTGGATTTATATCCCACCCTTTCCTGCAGGCTCAGGGCGACTTATAAACATACAAAAATGTGACATACAAAAATATAAAAATCAATAAACAGGACCATAAAAAATTCTAATTAAAATCACCACTCCCACACCCTAAACCCTATATCCCTGTCAAAAGCCTGGCCAAATAAATAGGGCTTATGTTTCCTTCTAAAGATGCTCAGGCTGGGGCTACGTCCAACCTCCAGAGGAAGAGAGTTCCAAAGTCATGGAGCAGCCACCAAGAACCCCTTTCTGCCTGTCCATGGTGTTTGGACTCAGTGTAATGCTGGGACGTGCAGGAGAACGCCCTCCGCAGACCTAAGAGAGTGCGGTGAAACAGAGGGGGATAGGCGGTCTTTTAGACAGATTATTATTATTATTATTATTTTATTATTTTATTATTAGCAAGCATTTATATAGCGTCAGCAATGTACCTGGCGCTTTACAACATAATGGAATAGACACGGTCCCTGCCCTAGGGCTTCCAGTCTGAGAGACAGGGGGATGGGAGATGAAGGAAGGGGAACAGAGGGAGAGACAAGGGGTGTAACATTCATGAGGATGCGAGGTCCCAGGTGCACCCGCTTGGCTTGGTAACATCGAGAATGATGGCTGGTTGGTTCGTGTGGTGAGGATATGAGTACACAGACCTCTAGTAACAGACTGTACTGGATGGAGGGTATCAGCCGGGGTTAGGTGAGGGGAGTGAGGAGTCGGGGAGGGCAGAGTGGAAGAGGTGGGTCTTGAGGAGGGATTTGAAGATATGAAGGGAGGGGGCGAGGNTCTACACACTAAAACGAGTGAGTGGGGCCTACATGGACTGAACACAGACTCTAGTGGGCTATTTGTCTCATTTATAAATGCCCTTTAATAAAGCCTTTCTACTGGAGGGATTTTAGTTAGCGATCCTATTATTATTATTATTATTATTATTATTATTTTATTTTATTATTTATTAGCAAGCATTTATATAGCGCCAGCAATGTACCTGGCGCTTTACAAAGTAATTGAATAGACACAGTCCCTGCCCTAGGGCCTGCAATCTGACAGACGGTGGGTGGGGTGGGGGGAGAGACAAAGGAAGGGGAACAGAGGGAGAGACAAGGAGTGTAACATTCACGAGGATGCAGGTCCCAGGTGCACGCGCTTGGCTTGGTTACATCAAGAATGATGGTTGGCTGGTCCATGTGGTGGGGATATGAGTACACAGACCTTAGGTAACAGATTGTACTAGATGGAGGGTATCAGCAGGAGTTAGGTGAGAGGAGCAAGAAGTCGGGGAGGGCAGAGTGGAAGAGGTGGGTCTTGAGGAGGGATTTGAAGATATGAAGGGAGGGGGCGAGGCAGATGTGGGCAGGGAGGGAGTTCCAGGCGTGGAGGGCAGCTAGGGTGAAGGGATGAAGGTGGTTAGGGGAGCAGGGGAGGTGTGGAAGGGCGAGAGAGGGGACAGAGGAGTACCGGAGTTCACGGACTGGAGTACAGAGGGAAATTAGTGCAGAGAGGTGGAGGGGAGCAAGGTTGTGAAGAGCTTTACTGGTGAAGACTAGGAGCTTGTGCAGGATTCGTTCAGGAAGGGGGAGCCAGTGAAGAGAGGAAAGGAGGGGCTGCACGTGGTTGAAGTGACTGGCGAGGTGGATGACCCTGGCAGCAGAGTTTCGGACGGAGATAAGGAGAGACAGGGGAGAGTGGGGGAGGCCAGTGAGAAGGAGGTTACAGTAATTGAGGCGAGAGATGACCAAGGCATGAACAAGGGTTTTGGCAGAGGAGACAGAAAGAAAAGGGCAAATCTAAGCAATGTTATGGAGGGAGAAGCGACAGGATTTGGCAACAGAGTCGATGTAGGGTTTAAAAGAAAGGGGTGCGTCAAAGAGGAAGCCTAAGCTACGGGTTTGGGGTACAAGAAAGATGGTGACCCCGTCACTGAGGATGGACAGGGAGGAGGGAGAGGAAAGATGAGGGGGGAAGATAAGGAGTTCAGTTTTAGCCATGTTGAGTTTGAGTTGATATAAATAGGGTATAGATAGAGAAGAGGAGAGGGCCAAGGACAGAGCCTTGGGGAACACCAACCGAGAGGGGAAGGGAAGAGGAGGTGGAGTTGGCAAGACACACATTGAAGGAGCGGTCAGAGAGGTAGGAGGAGAACCATTAAAAGGATGGAACCACGGAAGCCAAGGGCGTGAAGTGAGTCCAGCAAGAGTAAATGAGTGGTCAACAGTATCGAAGACAGCAGAGAGGTCAAGGAGGACAAGAATGGAGTAGAGGCGATTAGATTTAGCCACAAGAAGATTGTTGGTGATCGTAGCGAGAGTAGGTTCAGTAGAGTGAAGGGGGCGGAAGCCAGATTGGAGGGGGTCGAGGGAGGAGCTGGAGAATAGGAAGTCAAGGCAACGTAGACAACACGTTCAAGAAGTTTGGAAGCAAAAGGAAGGAGTGAGACAGGACGGTGAGCTAGAAGGGTCAGAGGGGTCAAGAGTGGACTTTTTGAGAATAGGGGAGACAGTGGCGTGCTTGAAGGCAGAGGGGAAGGAGTCGGTAGAGAGGGAGAGGTTGATGATGTGCAGGAGGGAAGGAGTGACAGTGGAAGCAATGGAGGTCAGGAGCTGGGAGGGGATGGGGTCAAGGGGTCAGGTGGAAGGGGTGAAGGAGGAGAGCTGGGAGGAGCTTATCACACCCACGTTGTCATTTTAAGTTTATGGAGTCCATATATTGGAGGCCCCTACCCCCCACCCCCCAACACTTGTGGTTCCAACCCACAGACTGGAAACCTTCTAATTATAAAGCATAATTTCAAAACCAAACAAAAATGGAATTCAGAATCCACAGAAATAAAATTTCTTCCAATTTCCATGCTCCCTCATTTTTGAAACTGAAACGTTTTGCAGTCGATTCCAGAATTTCACATTCTTGAGCCAAAACAATTTGAGATTATTATTTTTTTTAAAAACTAACGCTAAATAAAATGCTATCTTCGAAAAGTGGCTCGATAACAAAAGGAAGGAGTTGAACTGAAAGAGAGAGGTTAATTGAGCTGATCTTACCGATACTTACCGCAGCCAAATCTTCCCAAGATCCCATTGAGGCCGAGCCCCACAAGAAGGAAATCTACCCTGGCAGCTTTTGCTATTTCTTTATCTTGACCCTGGCTTTCCATGCTGAGTTCCTGGTACGCTCTGCCAAAGAAATGTCAAGGGAGGCAGGAAGTTTGCACACCTGGCAAGGCTGGCTTTACAGTGCCATTTGGAAGGTGTGGGAAACAGAAAGAAAGACAACTCAAAGGGAGATCAGAGCCCAGAAAGAGTAATGGAGGTGGAGGAAGAGTAGGAGGAGCGAGATAAAACAATTCCAAGGAATTCGTAAGACATTTTTTCCCAAGATCACATTTCGCCGCAGGAACAACCACAGATACATAAGGGATATGGGAGTGAGATCTTCCTAAGAGCTCCGATGTCAAAACCCAGTTTGCCTGGAAACCTTAGCCAGGGGTGGGGAATGCCTGACCCATGGGACAAATATGTCCCACAGCCAGTTTTGATGTGGCCTGTTGCCTAACATCGGGCCCTGAGGGAGTGCGCTCGGGGGAAGAAAATAAAGCATGTGGTTATGGATCGGGACAGATCTAGTGGTGAAGGTGGAATTTTGCTGGCTCTGATTCAGACGAAATATTTTTTTTAAATCCATTTAATGAATTTATTTGTTTATTATGTGTTTTTTATGCCGTCCCCTCCTGCACAGCATATCGGGGCGACAAATAATACCATACAAGCTCAACATTTAAAATAACCCAACAGTAAACCAATAAAAACCCACCCTAACCCAACTCACCCATCCCATCTCCCTCGGCAAAGGTCCGGCGGAACAGCCAGGTCTTACACTGTCTACGGAAAGAAGGGAGATCTACGGCCGGGCATTACAGCAGTCCAGTCTCGAGATAATAAAAGCATGGATGATTGTGGCAAGATTCACGTCTGAGACATACAGCCTAAGCTGTCGTCCCAGATGTAATTGGTGGAATGTGCCCTTCACCACAGCCGCCACCTGGACATCCAGGTGAAGCTGCAGATCTAGGAGTACTCCCATGATTACGAACCTGAGATACCAGGGGAGGAGGATGGACCCCATCAATGATGGGGGCCATCACTACCCCAGCTTTTCCCACAACCATCACCTCCGTCTTGTCGGGATTCAACCTCAAGCGGCTCACCCTCATCCAGTGTCCCACTGTTGACAAACATCAGGTGGGCAGCAAGACTGCCAGGCCTGAGCCTGATGAAAAAGAGAGATATAATTGGGTGTCATCAGCATATTGATGACACCTTACACCAAACCCTCTGACGACCTCCCCCAAAGGCTGCATATACACATTGAGCAGGAGCGGGGATAAGATGGAGCCTTGTGGGACTCCACACGTGAGGGCCTGGAGAGAAGATGAACAATCACCCAGTACCACACGCTGAGTTCTCCCAGCCAGGAAAGAACAGCACCATTCAAGAACAGTCCCGCCCACTCCGGCCCGGTCCCACGGCTGAGGCACCAGCAACTCATGATCAACGGTATCAAATGCAGCCGAGAGATCTAATAGGATCAACAGGATCGAATGACCCTGATCCAACTCTCGGGAATGGTGATCAACCAAGGCTACAAGTGCAGTCTCAGTGCCATAACCCTGACGAAATCCAGACTGCGAGGGATCCAGAAACTGATTCGGTCCAGATGCTCCTAAAGCTGATGAGCCACCACCCATTCAATAACCTTCCCTAAGGGTTTTGGGTAAGGGTAGCGGCCATTGTGCCTGTGAAAAATGACCTGGCGACCATATGTATGTGTGTGCGCATGGATTTATTTTATTTTATTTTATTTTATTTTATTTATTTACTTTCAAAATTGGAGTACTCGACCCAATCCCGTAACATTGGGCACTAACCAGTGCCCGACAGGCTACCTGATATCCCAATTTACTGGTTTTCATCCTGATTTACCAACTTCCCATACCAATTTTTTGACTTCCAATACTGATTTTCCAACTTCTGATACCAATTTTATTATTTCCAATATTATTTTCTGACTTCCAATACCAATTTTTTAACACCCAATACCAATTTTCCAACTTCCTATACTGATTTTTTTGACTTACAATACTTATTTTCCAACTTTTGATACCAATTTTTTTACTTCTAATACTGATTTTCTGACTTCCAATACCAATTTTTTTACTTTCAATACCGAATTTCCAACTTCCCATACCAATTTTTTTTACTTTTAATACCGATTTTGCAAATTCCGATATGGATTTGATGACTTCCAATACTGATTTTCTGACTTCTGATACCAATATTTTTATTTCCACTACTGATTGTCCTACTTCCTATACCAATGTTTTGACTTCCAATACTGATTTTCTGACTTCTGATCAGATTTTTTTTACTTCCCATCCAGATTCAAATCAGTAACTTGGTAACGGGAACCTAGTATTTGGGGCTAATTGGGTGCCCAACTCGGTACTCGGGTACCAATCAGGCACCTGATTGACTACTTGAAACTGTGGATATTCCCCACGGGTAACAAATGAATTACCCGTTTCATCTCTGCTCCCACCACCCCTTGTTCTGTAGCTCCAGTTTGGTCTTTGAAGCTTGCATTCATTTTTAATTTTGAAAGTAGTCAGTGGTACTGGAGTTCCCCATCTCTTGGTGTGCTGGCAGAATTTGCTTTAGGTGGGTGGACAGCCCCTTCACCATGTGTTATGACATCACAGCAATTGGGAAGGGGCGTAGCCATATTGGAAAGGGATGTGGCAAAGGATTATTATTATTATTATTATTATTATTAAACATTTATAAAGCGCCAGTTGCAACCTGGCGCTGTACAGAACATACAATCAGATGCGGTCCCTGCCTGTGGCTTACAATCTAAAAGAAAGGAGGGGGAGACAAGGAGAGGGGACAGTGGGAGAGACAGGGGAGAAGACAAACAAACATTCAGGCGGATGCGAAGTCTCAGGCGCGTGTACTTGGCTTGGTTACAAGGTGGTCGGTAGCAGCAGTCAGCAGAGGAGGGCTGACAGTAAGAGCAAGGGGAAAGACTAGCAGGCATTGGGAAAGGCAGCAAGGAAAAGGTGGGTCTTGAGGATGGATTTGAAGGAGCGGAGGGAGGAGGCAAGGCGGATGTCGGCAGGGAGGGAGTTCCAGGCATGGGGGGCAGCGAGGGAGAAGGGACGAAGGTGGTTGGGCGAGCAGGAGAAACGAGGGAGAGCGAGGGAGGGGACAGTGGAAGAGCGGAGAGCGCATGCAGGAGTGCGTAGGGCGATTAGGTCCGAGAGGTAAGGGGGAGCTTGGTCCTGGAGCGATTTGATCTACCCCCGCCCCATTCCAATGTGACCACGTGACTACACTGAGCTGCATGTGCCTCATTCCATTTGCTTCTGAACCAATGTGAGACTTTCCACCAGTTTTGAAGGGCTCCAGATCAGCTTTGTCCCACTAGGCTAAGGAAGGACCCAGGCTTGAATCGGTAGCAGCAGCACTAGTTCTTGCTGGCCAGGATCCAGTATTGGTCATAAGACCTTCCCCAGCACCAGTCAAATCACACCCACCCCATAGCTTTGCTCCACACTCTTGGTCAGCTACTGGCCTGTATATAAGTCAGCCAGTAGCCAAGGCAGCTGGGTGGCTCATCAGTCAACTTCCCAGTCTCTTCCTTGTATCTCCACACACCTTGGATGAGCTCCCTGAAACTGGTCTTTCTGTCTGACCTTCCCTCCTAGAACCCAGTCCTTCTGATCCCACTGGTGCATCTAGCCACCCAGAGACTGGGGACTTGATATCTGCCACGATGAGAGCTCAGAATCCACTTGACGCACCCCTTACGGTCAGAGAGCCCACTCCTGCTGTCAACTCTGCTCCAGTTCTGCCTTGTCTTGCCAGTCCTACCTTGCCTTGTTCTGTGTTGCTAGCCCTGCTGTGACCCCTAGAAGAACCCCAATCCACTACTACTAGCCATTTCTATAGCTCTTCACAGGGAGAGGCAGACACACGTATTTCCATTTTACAGATGGGGAACTGAGGTTGTGACTTGCCCAAGGCCACCCACTGGGTTCATGGCTAGGGTGGAACTTGAACCCTGGCTTCCCAGGTTCAAGTTCAACTCCAAGTCCATCCCTTTATCCACTACACCACACTGACTCGCACCACATGCTCTTGCTTCACTTGGGGTAAGTAAAGGACCCCAATCCTTTGTTTACTTCTGATCCTGAACCTAATTCTCCTGCCATGTTTACCTGGACTTCATACTACACCGACTCGCCGTGTCCCAGACTGTAGTCCCTAACAATTAGTAAACTTTGTTTAGATGTTGCTTTGATTCAAAGATTTTCAAATGATGGAGAGTGTGTTGCATCCTTTGTCCTAAAGGTTGATCAAAGTCACTGCAGAAAACCATCAAGGCAAGGCTCTAAGAGGAGGAGGCCCTGTCCCGTTCAGGGCTCTGAAAACCAGCAAGGCAATCATAAATGCATTCTGCCATTCTACAGGCAGCCGGTGCAGAGAATGCAGGGCAGGCATAATGTGATCATGGCTGCCCAAACCAGTCAGCAGCCACTTTACCATATTCTGAACAAACTGCAAGCGACAGAGAATCACCATGGGAAGCCCTTTCCAGTTCTAGCATGACCTGAAAACTACTCCAGAGTGAAGCGTTTCCATGAACACAACCAAAAATATGTTCATTTACTCCACAGTTAAGTGAAGCGTTTGTTTATTTAAGGACGATGTAAGGCACTCGTCTTGTTTTTTTTCCACCGAGAGACTCTGGGAATTGGGGGTCCTTGTCTGGTGGCCAGTTGTCAGCTGACATTTGGGCCAGCTTGACCCAGACATCAAATGCCTTGGGTGCTGTGTACAAAGCTAGTATTGGGCTGGGGGAGGAGAGTATGACAGGTGAGCTGGTACCCAATGGGAACCACTGGGGAGGAATTAACTCAACGGTGGGTCAGGGAGGGCAAGGATAGCTCCCTAGAGACTAGTCTGCATGCAGGGGAGGCTGCATTGGGTGACTGTTCTGTGGAGCGGTGGTGTCATCTGTCTTATGGAGCACTACGGCACTGTGGGGCATCTGGTCTATAGAGCTGTTGGCATCTGTTCTATGGGTTCTGCAGAGCTGTGGCATATGACTTTGATAGGAGTAGCTGGAATCTGTCGATCAGTGCTGCAAGGCTGCGTGGCATCTGTTCTATGGAGTCCTATGGAGCCGTGGGGTATCTGTTCTCAGTCTGGAGTGCTATGGTGCTGAGAGAGGTGTCTGTTCGGAGATGCTCTACGTGGAGCTGTGCCGGCGTCTGGAAATAAGGGATTTCCTTTAGCCCAGCTACAGTGGGTGTTGTTTTCAGACCAACGCAAGGATGCCCATCCCTGGAGCTGTTCTTGGGGTGCCCCTTCCCCCCTGGGTTCACCTGCTCCCAGCCCTGCCTGGGTGAGGATCAGATGGACCCAGTGGGTTCCTCAGCCCACAGACTGCCTGTACGCCCCCACCCTACCCCCCTCACCATAGAGGTATGGGCTAGAGCATCAGCAAGGCTATGGGGTTGCCTGGGGCAACAGTCAGCTGGAAGTGGAGCAGCAGCATGGATCCGTGCATTGGACAGACAGTTGCTCTGCTTCAGACCCCCGCCCCAGGTTTGGACAGCTCAATCTGCCGGGCCGGCAGGGCTCCAGGTTGTTCCGGCATGTCACCAGTGGGTCTGCCCTGGAGTAGGCACAACCTGCACTGATTCAACAGCTGGTGGGTCACCTTTAGATGAATTTTATTTATTTATTTTAAAATTTATATCCTGCCCCTCCTGCCCTCAGGGCAGCCTGGGGCGGTGAACAGCATTCAATAAAAATATTAAAACAATTTTAAATTACAATATGTGGGGGAAATCCCCCCCACCTCACCCCACCCCTACCCCTCGTCAAAAGCCTGACAGAACAGCCAGGTCTTACATACGCGCCGAAACAGCAGGAGAGTGGGGAGCCAATGGAGCCTCCTCCGGGAGCAAATTCCACAGCACAGGGGCGGCCACCGAAAAAGATCTAACATCGGTGCCACCCGCTTCGCCCGGGGAACCTCCAAAAAGGCTCCCATGGTCTATCTCAAGGGTCGCACGGGCACATGGGGAGTGAGGCGGTCCCGCAGATAAGCAGGGCCCAGGCCGTGAAGGGCTTTAAAGGTTAAAACCAGCACCTTGAACCTGGCCCGGTGCTTTATAGGTGGCCAGTGCAGAGCCCTGGAGCACTGGTGTCATGTGCTCCAGGCCACCCATGGGTGAAGTGGGTTGGTGCGGTCACCTCAAGAACAGCCCGTCCATCTAAAACCACCCAGGGTTAGGCAATAAGCAATGTAAATTACATACGTTTACATAAGCATATGCAAAATTATGCAGATTGGCATTGCCTACTGTTCTTCCATGACACAGACTTCTGTCTCTGAGCCTGATCTCTACTCTCACCCAGAGGACAAGGTGACAGTGCATTTCCAAAAGAGATGCCTTTTTAATAGACCTTTCAAGCCCCTGGGTAAATTTCATTCAGATCTGGGTGGAAATTAGGCCTCAGGATTTGGGGGTGGAGGGTGGCCCCCCCCTCTTTCTCCATGCCAATAATAATCTCTAGGAAAAACAAGGGAAATTAAGTCAGCTGCTCAGTAAGATTCACTCTCTGGAGGTGGCTGTTTTGTTTCTGGGGGTTTGGTGTTGTTTTTTTTTTTAATAAAGACCCAACCCCCTTGCACTTGTTTCTTCTCTAACGATCCTGCCTTGTGGCTTCCAAATTGTTTAATTGCCGAGCAATTAGGCAGCACATACCGAGATTGCATCCTGGCAAGTGCTTGGTGTCGTGGAAAGGGGTTGGAGGCCAACGAACACATGTTTACGCTGACTGCTGCGAGACTGAATAGAAGGCGTTATTTGAACAGGGACCTGGGTTCACTGTGTTTTGCCCAGGGATACCAACAGGGAAAACGCAGGGAAGACGGGCCCCTGTATTTAGGAAGCTGCAGGCTGCTGGCTTGCCACCTAATACCGAGAAGCAACTGGATCAGCACGTGGGTGGAATCAGAGACTTGAACGGAAGAAACTCCAGATCGGTGACAATGCCCAACATCATCAGTGTTATTAGTGTTGTGCTGGCCGGGCTTATAGATCCGTCAATTTATTAATTTTTTTCACTCATGCTCCTATGACTTTTGGTATCGCCAATGAAACATCCTCCCCCAAGCATTCATGGCAGGGGAACAAGGAAGGTCCTGGCTCCCTTACGACCCACAGCAATCTTGGTACTAGTAGTTCCTTTCCACAGTCTTCTCCTCCTTCTGGACATAGAGGCCTTGGCTTCCGACCCTCTCCAGGTTTAACCCAAAGATTCTGCGTTTTGACCCAAAGTCTCTGGGCTCCAGGGGAAGACCTAGTTTCTCCAGGGCATCCAGAGAAATTAGGGCTTCTGGGGAAACCACACCCCCTTCTGACATGGCCCCACCTCTATGAAATGCCATGATGTCGTGATACTCTATTACGGCAGCCCCATTTCTGAGTAGCCCCAGACAAACATCATGACATAACAATGGCCCATAAGGTGTTACATCAGAGAGAGGGACATGACAACCTCTTTGCCCCACCTCTGCCTTCATGGCCCTGCGGAGGTGGTAACCGTAACAACCACCTCGCCCTACGTGCTTTTTGCCATGGAGGTGAAAGCATGTAGAGCAGAGCTAATCTGGTACTTATGGGTAATACTCTCGTTTTTGAGTATTGTGTTGGGTATTTGACAGGCTACTCAATCATCACTGATTGGGTTCCAAGATACCAAAAATATTGGTCATTCCTGGTGCTGATTTTTCCATTTTCTGTTTACTGATCGGCCAATCAGGATGGAAAACCAAAAAAATCAGGATGGAACACTGAAAAATTGGGACCGAAAATAAAAATATTGGGTCTGGAAGTTGACATACCAGGATCCGAATTCAACATTGGGACATTGGGTACCTGAATCAGGTCAAAAAGCTGGTACTGATTCATACCTGGGGAGATGACGTTGCCCAAAGGCCAAGCCTGCTGTGCCGCCTACTGGCAACAGGTTCCATTACAGCCTCCATGGTTGCCATGACGAGCTGTGACATTGCACAGCAGACTTCCCTCCATTTTGATTGGACATCTCTGAAAACGTGTCTCCCTCCCTATTGGAAGGATCCATATCTATGTCCTTCCAGTTCTTGCACCATCAAAGGTTGCTTAAGGTGGTGGCTCTCAACCAGTGGCTCTAAGGTGAGTGTCAGGGTTCTTTGGCTGTTGTTGGCTCCTAAGGTTGCTCTCAACTTTCTGAAGACTATGGAGCAAGCTCCGGTTGCCAGTGGCTGAACCCTGTTGGAATTAGACACGGCTCCAGTTACCTGACACACATATACCTGTTGAATCCACTTCAGCTGGGAGAACAGTTGCCCCCTCTTGTTTATATAGTGTTTTCAGTGATTTACAGTCCTTAACCTGCACAACAATCCTGCAAAGTAGGTTATTATTATTCCCATTTTACAGATGGGAAAAACTGAGGTTGAGAGAAAACAACTTGCCCAAGATCACCCATAGCTCACAATCAAAATGTTGTTCATAATGCCCGTTCATGTTTCTTGGCAACAACTCGGTAACAACTCCTCCCATGCTGGAAGGAGCCGGGGCTGGGAGCAAATGTCCCCTCCTCCCCGCAGTTCTACCTGCTTTGGCCTAGCTGGAAAGCTGCTGGGCCCAGGCTATGGGCCTGCTCTGATTCAGGCCCACTGTCTGCGTCCAGCCACCATCCTGGCCAGGGTTTGCTCTGGGCCCACATGTGGCAGGCCCGGAACAAACATACAGACATGATGCAGGCCCAGCCTGGGCAAGGCGGGTCTAACCGGCCAGCGTCAGGCCTGTTAACACCCGCGGTATTGGGTCAGTATTACCCCTCAGGATTTGAAATAGATGGCAAAGCTGTAAATGGTAAAGCAGTACATGGGATCCTGGTAAGTGGAAAGTCAGTAAATTGAGAAATGAAGTGTTGATCAAGACATTACAGAGTACCCAGAGGTTCTCAATTCAACTGAATTGGTTTTGGGCACCAGGATTTTGTCAAGATTTTCCGTTTTGGCAAAATCACCCTAATGTATACTGTGTGTATATATTTGGCTTGTTAGCCGTAAATAAATGAAACGAAACTACTCCGTGTGTCTATTTGCATGTGGGCATGCATCTACAGTGTGTGTTTGACTGTGTGAGAGCATGACTATTGCATGGGTTCATGCATGTGGCGTGCTGTGCCTGCTTGCTTGCATCTGCTTGATCTCTTAGAGGAGGACGGGGGGAATATCAGAGTTTAGCAGTCCTCAGTCTTGCTGTGCCTATTCTTCAGGAAATACCTAGCTAATCTATCTGCAGAGAAAGGAACATGTCAGTGGCATGGAGGAATACATCCGAAGCAATGCCATGCAGCTTTAACCATCATTAAAATAAATGAATCTTTAGCTTGTAACTCTTGTTCCTTGGGGAAGAAAACACTCACATCCATTTTGTATCCTCCCCCTAGCCTTTAACTAACCTGATCCAACAGCATCAGTCTGCAGCTGGGAAAGTGACAAAATGCCTAACATGAAAACGGGCCTGTCCGAAGAGCATGATTTAAGAGGGGAGGGGGGGATAATTCTTCTTGGAAAGAGAGACCAATCTTGATGAAAAGAGGGCAAAGTGAGCCTTTACTCTATTGATTGACTACAAGCCCCTTGTGATTGTATGCATTTAGGATGATGATAGATAAATGGACAGACGGACAGACATTTGGGGTTTTTCAGATGAAATGCTACCCCAGAGGGATAGGGCATCCTCAGAAATAGGGATGGGCGAATGCGGTTCAGATGTTCGAAGTTCAGACCGAACTCGGCCTGTCCGGACATCCGAACCGAACTCGAACATGGCCGAACAGTTCGGTCATGTTTGGGTGAGTTTGGATGAGTTCGGGGGCGGGAAAAACATGACTTCAGGCGGGAAAAATGTGACTAGAAGGGGGAGGCAGCTGAGGAGCAGACTTCCTGGCACCAGGGGTGGAGACCAGGGGTCGTTTCAGGGTCAAATGATATCGATACCAAAAAAAATATTTTGAAATCGGTATCGGTACCGATAGCGCTATTTTCGAATGTTCAGTGAACCGAACTCTGCTGAACCGAACAACCGAACCCGAACTCTGGTTTCGAACCAAACGTCCAAACATCCGAACCGCGTTCTGTTTGCCCATCCCTACTCAGAAATGCCCTCTGCAGGGCCCTAGGGGTGGTTGTATTTGGAGGCCTACTGGGGGGGGGGCTGCCCTGATGTAAACAAGGGTCACTACAAGGCACCCTGAAGGAGAGAAAATAGTAGGGCCCAGGGCTGTCACAGTTACCCCAGGTTACCTTGTGGTAAGGCTAATCCTATACATATGTGTGTGTGTCTGTACCGTATCTATCTATCTATCATCTAGCTATTATCTATCTATCTAGCTATCTATAGATGATATATAGACACACACACATTCTTTATTTTTTTAAGAAAAGTGATTTTCATCACACACACAAAGGGCATTTTTGTTCCAAGTAATTTGATCTGTTGAGAAGAAAGAAAGAAAGAAAGAAAGAAAGAAAGAGCTTCCTTTCTTCGGACTATAATTTCCCCTGCAAATAAAGGTAACAAAATGACAGAAAATGTCCTTGATTCTTCTGAGATAAAACATCATTGCTGGTTATTCGGGGCTGCTAAGTGCCAGGTTTTCTTTGCTAGGAGAGGGAGCAGTGTGTGTGTGTGTGTGTGTGTGTGTGTGACTCTGTGTGTGTGTGTGTGTGTAAGGGGGGAGCGGTTTTATTTCTTTGGGCCCTACCATATGGAAACAAGAGGCAAACTCCTCTACTCTTCAGCCTAAAGCAAGTTGGTCCAGTTAAGATTTTTCTCTCCCTCTCTTTCTCCCAACCCCTATGATTCTGTTTTATTTGCTGCAAATCTGTTTAAATGAAGACCAAGCAAAGTCCTCTTGAGCTCGGCGTCCCTAGCAAGAATGCATCTTTCGAAGCATCCCCCACTAAGAAGTATTTGGTGATAAGCTGATAATCAGGTACCAGTGGGCTCGCCTCCAATACCTAGACCTTGCTGCTTAACAGACTCTTTGAGCATCCCGTACCTCCATTAGGAGCATGTAATCCGGCCAGCAGCCGCATTTGAGAGCCATTTGAATGTAAGGAGATTTTTATTAATGGTCCAGGAGGCTTGACTGGCCCAGCAGATTTTAACAGTTTGGGGGATTATGATTTTTTTTTTTCGTACTCTCTCCCACCCCACCCCACCCTCAAATTTAAGTGAGCCAACAAACTTTAATCAGATCAAGAAATAGTGAGGCTGGCTTGGCAGGGACATAATCCTAGCTGGGCACTGTCTTTAGCAGTGTTTCCTTGGCCCTTCCGAGACTGAGCAGAACTAACCTTCCTCCTCATAAAAATAATACCGAGGATAAGTGATGGGAATAATGCTCAGACTGCTGCTGGATACTACTAAATAATAATATTAATTATTAATAATAATTAACAAGATTGTAAACCCTTGGAGCAGGGACCTGGTTGTACCGTGCAGGTACATTGCTTGTGCTATCTAAATAAATAAATAAATAACACTAATTAATAAAACTAAAACTAATAACAATAAAAAGAGAGCGAGAGAGTGTTCTATTCTCTATTTCTCTGTCTATCTTTACTTATTCAAACTTGTATCCCACCCTTCCCCCTAAGGCCCAGGGGGTCAGTTACTGCCTATAAAAGCACTAAGGATGAGGATAGTATGATTGCCTATAATGGTATGGATAAGTAGTGGGAAAGAAAGAAAGAAAGGTTTTCAGGTTTTATGAAGAAGAAAATGCAGGTTTTCAAGAAGGAGGAGGTGTGTGTGTGTGTGTGTGTGTTCATTCCTCTCCATCTGTGCGCTGCTACCTGGAGCGCAGGTCTGCTTTTATTCCTGCTAGACAAACTCCCTCTCCCCAAACTCTCCCATCCCCAGAGCCTCCCCATCCTCCCTGCCGCTCCCTCTCTGAGGGGGGGGGGCAGTATACAGGGATTCTATTTCACACCTTTGGATGCCCCCAATACACCCCTAGGTTTCTTTGAGGGCTCTGTGTGTGCGCTGTACACAAGGGATCCTATTTCACAACCTTTGGTTGTATACAATACACAGCTGGGTCTCTGAGAGCAGTGTATGCATGTGTGTGTGTGTGTGTAATTGTGTGCAGTATACAAGGAATTCTATGCAAGAACCTTTGGGTGTACAGGATAACACAATACACAGCTGGCTCTGTTTGGGTGCAATGTGTGTGTGTGTGGGGGGGGGGGGTTTGTGCAGAATACAAGGGCCCCTATTTCACAAGCTTTGAGGGTGCCCAATACAAAGCTGGCTCTGTTTGACTGGAGAGAGGGGTGTGTGTGTGTAATCTGAGCCCTCCTGCACACACCTCCCGAGTGTTTCACCCCACACCTAACACGGGGGGGCGGGGAGGGGGGAGAATCTCTCGCTCACTCACCAGAAGAGCAGGCATCCTGAGACCAGAAATTTCCCATTTAGCGGCTGGGGTCCGAGCGCGGGACTTAGCTTTGCCAATAATACCTATGGCGAGGTATCCCTGAAGCACCGCCCCCCCATCATGGCTACTAACACCCCTATCCCCCCCCCCAGCAGCCTGCCCCCCCTCCCCTCCCCCTTGCACCCAGAGCAGCCCGGGCTGCCCACCGCCTACAGGGTGAGGTGGGCACGCAGGGAAGCCTGGATCTCTCCAACCAAAACGGAAGAGGGTGGCCCTTCTGGAGTGGGGAGTTATGGGTCGCTCCCCTGGTCTGAGCGAGCCAGGGGGTCCGGTAGCCAGCCCAGCCCGGCCCAGCCCAGTGACTGGCTAGTTTCAGGAATCAGCTGACTTTCAGTCCTGGAGTCCCCCCGCCCCATCTCTCAAATCCCTCACCCCACACTGCCGGGGAGTAAGGGAGGCTTCCCTCCCCTCCCCTGGGAAAGAGCTAGCTGGTTAGATTTCCCGTTGGGAGACGCCCTTGACTCTGGTCAGTTTCTTTCTCTCGACTTTAGCTGCCTGGCTGGCTAATCCGCAGCTGAAAAGGGTCCCATTGGGATGGCGCCACCTTCCTAACCAAAAGGGCCTTTCGGACTGGGACAAAGCGATGCTGAAGGATCCTAATCTCAAGTCCCTTCTTTAGACTAACCCCCCCCCCCGCCGCCCTAAATCTGGGGGCTGGAAGAAATCTACCCCCCAAATCCTCCTTTCTAACACTAGATCCACAACTCCCCCCAACCCCCTCCAATTTAGGCTGCGCCCCTTTTGCAACCAAATAAACCTCCTCTCCCAGCCTGGAACATCCCTACAAACGGAGGAAGCTTGTCCGAAAGCTTCCTCTGACACCCCCGTGGTTGTGGTCTGTGCTGGGCAAAAGGGACCTGTGCCCCTAGGAGCCTTTGGTAAAATCCAGTTCACCCTTTGGCTTCCAGGATCCGGGCCCACTCTTCCCAAATCAAATCCATCCTCAGAATAGAATCCTCTTCCCCCAAGCCCCTTATCCCTGCATCCAGCTCTGCCTCCCCCCGGCCCCCGCTGGGTGTTGCAGCTGCGGGATGGGTCTGTCTGTCTGGAGGGACAACTTGGGGGTGGGGGGTCGCAGCAGAAAGGCAGACAATTAGAGACATCTGCATGATCCGGGACCCAAACTTGGTGGAGTTGGGCGAGCAGCCTTCTTGGGCGCGGGGCCGGATCCAGCCCGGGTTGCTTTTCCCAACCGGGGCGAGGTGGGATTCACTTTTCCATATCAGAAGAAGCAATCGCGATGACTCCATAATCCTGGCATTTATAAATATCTACCCCCCCCCCGCCCCCTCCCCAAACACACAGATAGCCTTGGAAATTCTCAATGCTTTTCAGAGCTGGAGAGAGGGGGGCGGTCAAGGTTCATCGTCTTTTGTTTCATTTAAGAAAACAACACAGAATAATATTAAAAAGTCAGAAAAGGGGGGGGGGGAGACTCCTCCCCAAACTTAAGAGAAGTCCACAGAAGCGTTTAGTTTCCCCACTTCCCGGGACTAAATCCTCGCGAGTGCTCGTTTAAAAGCAGCAGAAAGACAGGCCAGTTGGAAACTCCACTAGACTCTGAAATGGAACCGGGGTTAGTTCATTTCATTTCTAGGGGCTAGCTGCGTGGGCTTGCTTGGCAGAAAAGAGTTATGTGTCGAGATCCACACCAACCACTTATTCCAGAGTAGGGCAGCCTACTCCGGAGTAAGCGGATGGGGGATCGGGATCATGGATTTTAGCATTAGAAGAGGCAACATTAGCCTAATTGATGGAGTGAAATGCACGTGGCAGATTTACTTCTAAAGCCCTCCGTTCAGCCTTTGTCTATAAAATAATATCAAAGCCGCTGCCTTCCTCCCCTCCTATAATTCCCACGGGTTAACCCGAATTGTCTTCCCGCAAAGGAAACCAACGAAAAGCCAACTTGAAAACCGATCATTAAAAAACAACCTCTTTAAATAAATAAAATAAAATAATAATAATAATTAATAATAATTCTGTAGCCTCACTCCCTCTCCGACCCCGCCGTTGGCCGAATGGAAGGACTTTCTCTGCAAACTACCGAAAAGAATGTCCAGCCGAAATGACAGACCGTGATTCAAACAATCAGTCTCCCAACATGATTCCGGTGAAGAAGAGGCGACGGAGCTAAAACGATTTGGGGCCACCGAAACCTAAAAGGCGGCTGAGAACATGTGGGCCGGAAAGGAGAGACGATTCATTCCGGGGAAAAGCAAAAAAGAATTCAAGGGTCCTTTTTGGAGGTTAAAACTATAATAAAAACAAACGCTTCAGCCGAAAGCAACTTTCCCTCCATGTGTTGATTGTCTTTAGAATGACTTTGAATAATTCAGGGGTGTAGCCAGGTGGGAATGGGCCCCTGCTGGGGCACTCAGTTCTAGTCTGCAGATGCATCCGACATGCCTGCCGGCCCCCCCTCCCCCCCTCAAGTTTGTGGTCTCCTTGCTGCAGCACCTGCTGCACCTCATGTGGGACTGAATTTTGAGATAATATTTCCTTTGCTTCTGATCTGAGTTTTGATTAAAGAACGCAGGTTGCAGCCCGATCAGCTGAAGGGAATAGAAGAATTTAGGATTTTGCCTTTAAAAAGAAACGAAACAAACAAACAAACCCCAAACTGGTGTCGAAGGAAAACCATTTATATTTACAACCCTTCTTAATTCCCACCCTCCCAGAAGTGACATTTAATTTCTAAGCAAAGTGAGCTGCTTCTTTATTCTGATCTGCTTGCTGACTGAGAAGAGAAATCCCATCCTTCGGTGTGATTTGCACTGAAACTGCTAGGCAATCATTCCTGCTCTTATTGCAAATAATAAATAAATCAAAACTTCATAATACCAATAAAGGAGCATAAAAGCTTTTCTTCAGCTGAGATCTGAGTGATTGGCGTGTTTATCTAGAAAGGATAAGCTTCCCTCCAAATTCAGTGGCACAGGGCGAACGAGAAAAAGGGGCGGTAATGAGAAGTGGATTCTCTCACCAGCACCAAATCTCCCCAATGTAAAAGGAGCAGAAATTGATGAAAATGAGGTGATGGGGGAAGATCAAATTTGGGGGAATCTCTCCGAAAGCAGCCCTCTTAGCCTCTCCCCCCCACACACAACAGCAGCAGCAGCAGCAGGCTACTGTAAACTACAATCAAGTGAAAAGATGAGCCGGTGATGTGAATTTTAGGATCACATCTGGGAGGAGAGGGAGGAAGATTTGCTTGATTAAAATTTTCCTTCATAAAATTCTTTCATTAGAAATCATGGATCAACACACTCCACAGCACAGCGGAGGCGACGCTAACATCACTGGTTTGGAAGTGCCTGGATAACAACTGGAGGACAATGACATGATGACAATGCCATTTTAAAAAAAAAATCACAAGAAAAAAAACACACAGACACACACAAATCACCACAAACCCCAGTACATTTCAGAATCACTGTAGTGACTCAGTTCAAAAGAGGATACATTTTGCAAAGGATCTTTGCCTACAATCTAGAGGTGTGTGTGTGTAAACCAAACACACACAAACAGGTGCACCTTTTTTCTTTTTCTTCGGTTGGTTTTTTTTTTTTTTTAAGAGGCACAATTTTCCTAGCAATTTTGAAGAAAAAAGCAAAACTGACCCTTTTGTGTTCAGTTCTGGAAATGATAGCTTTTCAAACTTTCCCCTCCAAACTCCTTTGTTCAGACATCACTTCTGCCTGAATTGCTCTCCAATTCTGATTACATCCTCTCCTTCTTTAGTGCTGAAAGTTTATAGTAACTGGAAAGAGAGAGGGAGAAACCTTCAACCCAGCAGGGCGTTCCTCTCTCTCTCTCTGCATTTCCACCTTAGCAAAGAAACGCATTTCCACACCAGTGACAATCTCCTCCGATTACTGTTTTTACCTGAATTGCTTGCTTAATTAATTAATTAATTAATTGATTGATTGATTGCTTGATTTACTTATTTATGATTTAGCAGGAGAAGCAGAGTCTATTTTATTTTCTAACTTGGAAAAGATCAGGTGGCTGGGGAAATTGACAACAGAGACTGGAAATTTAATTGGTTTCATTCCAAGCTGGTAAAGTTCTGTTTCTCTTTTTCCCCCCTCCCCAGAAATCAATAGGGTTCCCCTTTCAGTACCAAGCAGACAGATTTCATTGGAAACAGGCTGGACTTGAGTTGCTTTTCCCCTTTCACTGTGTACAATTAACTCCGGAGACAGCCATCAATTTGTGCTAGAACATTTTTAATATAATTATACATATCTGCCAAATCCAGAAGAGGAAAAAAGAGGTTTTATGCATATATATCTTTTCTTTTCTTTTTTTTTTTCTTTCTTCCAGTTAACATCTGCAAGCATGAACGACAATAAATTTCTCGGTTTAGATTCATCAAGGCCAGAGCAATTGATTTCGTCTCTTTTTTATTTGTTTATTTTTTTGTTCTTTTACCACTAGCGTTGCCAACGGTGAGCTATTATCACAGATGACTTTAAACATCCTCATGTGTTTATTTTGTGTGTAATTTTTTTCTTCTTCCTGCTTTCCTTCCTTCATTCAGAGACAGTTTGTTGTAAAAAGTATCAGTGCAGTTCACCTCTGGTGAAAGGCGATTTTAAAAAATAATAATAATAATAATAATAATTCATAATAATAATAATAATAATAATAAAAGAAAAGATGATACTAGGTAACTCAGTTGCTCTGAATTCCACTGGTAATTATAACCTATTTAAATCACAGGAGAACCCCTGCTGATGCGAGGTTCACAGTTGCATACAATACAGAAGATCACAGTTTTGAAGTCTAGCACAGATTAAAAACCACAGATGTACCATTTATATAAGACACACACTGATTGTCTCTTAAAAACTACATATTGACTCCTTATGAACATTATTTCTTTCTCTTTTTTTCTTAAATAAAGTAGTGCATCTAAGACAATCAGTCACACAACCCACGAAGCCCTGAAAGTTTCTGTTCTTTCGGTGGCCAACCTTGGCCATCAAACATGTTCAAGGATCTGGAGGAAGAAGAGAGAGTGACATATAGACGCTGTCCATTCCAGAAGATTTTAACCAAGGGTTGGTGAACACAATGGGCGTGAAGGGTCTCCCTCCCCCCCCCCCATACACACACAAAAAGGAAAGGAAAGGGGGGGGGAATTAAAATAATAATAACCCTAGACAATTTTGTTCTTTCTTTTTCCAAAAATAAAACTGGCCCATAGCTGGAATGCTCTTCCATTCCTTCCGAACAAAGTAACCCAACGATTGGCTAAAACTATAAAGAACATGTATCGGTCCGTCTGACTCTGCTCTAGACGATCTGTCCAGTGTCCAGGTAAGGCCTTCTTCTTTCCGTTCTGACTTGATTTCCTTTCCAGAGCTTTTGAGCAGGAGTTGACACTGGGCTAGGAGTGGACCACACCAACTGTCTCTGTCTGTTTTGTTGGATGTGTTTTGTTTCATTGCCCCCCCCACCCTCTTTAATTTAAACCAAGACCTGATTAAAAACTGGAATGTTCAACCCAGTCCATTGCTGTTCGGTTTCGTTTGCGCATATTGATTACTGTTGATTACTCTCAATTATTTTTATCACAAAGGGTTCTCAGCAGGCCTTCACAAAACCTGGAACTTCCACGAGGATGTCTGGTCTTTATAATCCAAACAGTCAGCATTGAAGTTTAGCTTCCAGGAGGCCGTTTGGTCCTTATAATCCAAGCAATCAGTGGTCGAGTTAAAACCCAAACTTGAAGCTCCATAGCCTTGGGTAGAGAGAGAGGCTGGAGACTGGTTGAGATGACCGGTGACCGCATTGGTACCCATAGGACTCAGGGCAGCCCCTGGTCCAGGGAGCTGGTGATGCATAGGGGTCAAATAAGATCCACAGTCCATGCCTCCAAAGTAGGAGGTCGAGCCAGCGTATCCTTGGCTATAACCTGAGGCTTGGGTGTAGGTCATAGGGTAGGATCTCTGCATGCAAGAAGAGGAGGTGGACAGGGGATCTGAGAGCGGGGAGATGGATGCTGGGCTCCAGATGGACACGGGGGCACTGCTGCTGGAAATGGCCGGGACTGAGGTACTGGAAGGGGGAGTGAACTGGCCACTGGTCCCGCTCTCTGAACTTACTTCCCGGGCTGGAGAGCTTTTCTTCTTGGTAGGCCTCACTTTGTTCTGTCCGCCGTTCTGCTGTTGTTGCTGCTGCTGGCGGCATTTAGCACGACGGTTTTTAAACCACACCTGGGGAGGGGGTGGAAATTGAGAAAAGGAGAGGGAGGAAGAGAGAAGCCGTATGAGTAAGGTCAATGGCCAACCCAAGAGCTTGAGGCCACTATCACCTAAAAGAGTTTAAAATGGGGACCAGAAATTCTAGTCTCATAGAACCTAGAGATACCTCAGGGGCCAGCTAGACTATCCCTCAGAGAGAGGCATTACTGTATTATTACTGACTGATTTTATTTTATTTATTCAAATATATACCCTGCCCTTCCCCAATGGTTCAGGGCAGCTTACGAAAGAGCATTTGAACATCTTCTGCTCTCTCTTCTTATCTAGCACGCTCTCACGGGAACCCTGTGAGATAGGCAATTATTACTCCCATTTTACAGATGAGGAACTGAGGCTGAGACACAGTGAGGTACCCAAGGCCACCCCGAGTCCATGGCTCAGACAGGTTTAGAACCTTGGTTTCTCAGGTCCAAGTCCAACAACCCTTATTCACTAGGCAACACTAGGCTCGCATCCCTCCCTCCCACCTCCTGACTGATACTTATCCATCCTGTTGCCATAGATCATGCTAGGAATTCCCAACATTCCTAAGAAAGGGCTCACATTCCCTTGTGTGGCTGTCTCTTCTTCTCCTTGGAAGACAGTGAGGTGGTGGCACCCTAGGGCCTCTTCCAATCTAGCTACAGCCTCTGGCTTTCCACTGTGACTGCGTGGGAGGCCACCTAAGAGAGTGCTCCCATGTCCCATCTTGAGATTATTAGGAATAACTGCAAGTCCAACTGGGCACACCCCGTTGTTTAATAATGTAACTTTGGGGAGAGGCAAATCCACTCTGAATTTGGTCCGCTCTCCAGCCATGGGCACCCAAGTTCCTCCACTGAAGTCAAGCCCTCAATTAGAAAAAAAAAATAATAGCATCATTTAAAGGAAAGAAATAATTTTAGGAAACCAAGAGGGAACTGTGTTTATTTCTTTAAAAGGCTACAGTTTCTGTTCCTCTCTCAAGCCAGGGACTCGATTCAGCGGGTCTTTGCCTGGGATGGGCTTGTGAAATGGAAAGAAGATTTCAGGCCCCCCCACCCCCCAGCACCTTTCTCCACTGTGACAACCTGTCCCCACCCTCGTAGGCCCAGTGCTAGTTCCCCCTTCCTCCATCCCCCCACAACTCTCTGAAATATCCTTTGCCATCCTTCAAGCCATTGCTTCCTACAAGACATTGGGATTTTTGTTTCCAGAAAGTTCTGGTCATGTCCTGTTGGAAGAAGAGGAGACAATGGACCTTGTCACTGGCTCCCTGCTGATTTCCCCCCAGAACAACTGCAGGTGGAAGCTGCTTACAGCTCTTTCCAGAATAACTCGGGGGGGCGTTGTGTCCTGATTTTGCACTTCTCTCTCTCTCTCTCTCTCTCTCTCTCTCACACACACACACACACCAGCTTCATCCAAATGGTCCGCACCTTCCTTGGAAATGGCCGTAGCCATTGAGATCCTACCGGAGGTTCTGTCCCAGGACAGCCAAATGACATCCACAAGCCCTCAATCCCGCACCAACGAGGAACCCCAAATTGACCTTGCTTTCAGTGACAGTAGGATTGGGTCCCTGCACAGCCTGTTTGGGCAGGACCTGTGGAAAGTGCCATCAGTTTGGGCTGATGGCCTGTGATTGAATGGGGAGACAGAATATAGACTCATAGATTTGGAAGGTACCCTCAGAGGTCAGCTAGTCCAACCCTCCCTGCTCAGTGCAGGAAATCCACAGCGACAGCATCCCTGACAGATGGCCGTCCAGCCTCTGTCTGAAAACCTCCAGCGACTGAGAGTAGGTGGGTGGAAGGGGAGGGAGGGATTGGTGGGCTCTTACAGGAACTGATTGGTTCAGCAGGACTAGAGTGCCCAGAGCGCAGTATGAACCCCAAATGGACTAGGAGAGCAAGTCAAGGCCCCTCTGGCACCGCACATCACCCCACCCCTTCAATCTTTTGCAGGCAGCTTGCCCCAGTGGGCTGGGTGTGTGTGTGTGTGGAGGTCTGATCCAGCAGGGTCCAGGCAGGCGGGAGTCTTTGCAGGGTTCCTGGCCCAGCCAGGGCTACCGTCAGGGAAGGTGTGTTCTCTTGCAGGGCAGAGATGGGGGTGGGTGGGAACTCCTCCTGCAGCGGTGGAGGTGGCCCCAGTGGGAGACAGCCATCCAATCCAACAGTGTTATTAGCAGTAATGTCAGGGCTCGAACTCCAGCCCTGACATTCGGAGGAAAAAAAGTCGCTGGATGCGGCTGATGACGCTTTCAGCCCTGCGCCCATGTACGGAGCTCAGCATAAGCTTCCCCGCCAGGAGAATGGCTGGCCCCGGTAACATGGGCAAGTGGCTGGAGAGCCCACTCTCCCCTGTGTATGTTTGAGAGACATCTCCTCTCTGGGTGGTGAAGAGTCTTTCCCACTTCCCTCCTGAGGCCTGCTCCTGCTGCCCCACTGCCTGCTGAAGCCAGGCACCACTCCAACAGGAACGGGATCTTTCCCTGACTGGCGTGGTCCTTGAGGATCCAGTCCCTTGGCTGGACTTGGGAAGGAGAACCAGGCCCTTCCAGCTGCCAAGGTTGCAGGCCGGGCCCCAGGATTTGTAGGGCCATGTGCAAAGTCTTGGTGCGGGGTCTCCGTTGCATCATTGAAATATGGGCTTGGGGCTTCTCCCTGCAGGAGTGGGACCCAGGCGGGCACGGGGCCATGGGTGACTGCACATGTTGCACAAGCCTAGGGCTGGCCTTGTAAGGTTGCTGCCTAGGTACGCTTTTAAGGAACACGTAGGAAAAGTACATGTTGCAGGCCTTGCAACCTGTATTTTTTGTAAGTGTTCCTTAAAAACATGCATGGGTGGCAATCCTAGGCAGGGGCTTGGATGGGGTTCCAGGCTCCCAGTGTGAAGGGGATCGGGGAGGGCCCATGGGGGGGAGGGGGGGGAACCGTACCTGCACTCTGGATTCAGGTAGATTGATTTTCAGTGCCACTTCCTCCCGCATGAAGATGTCGGGGTAGCGGGTCTTGGCAAAGAGGGCCTCCAGCACATCCAGCTGGGCCCGGGTAAAGGTGGTGCGTTCCCGCCGCTGCTTCCGAGGGGTGGCTATGGGGCACAAAAAGCTCTTAGTGGCACTCAGGAACAAAGCCAAGCAGCCCTCCCGCCCTCCTTGGGCACGGCCTAGAACCAGCAGCCACCTGGACAGACACCTCCCCGGTGTCCCTCCACCCCCCCACCCCCCCACTACACACCAGTGAACAAAGCCCTGGACAGACACCGGACCCACCCCAGTGCACAAAGCCAGTCCCCTGGCAGTGGGCAGCTAAGGCAGGCTTAACCCCTGATCATCCTAGGAAAACCTCTAATCCCCAGTGCAGATCCCCCCAGCCCTGCACACAGTCAGAGCCTCCCAATCGACACTGGCCAGTGGCACCCACTCCCCAAGGCATCCGCTCCCCCCAGCACAGAGAGGCGCCTGGTAATCTCTGCGACACTCAGCCAGCCCCGTGGGCAGCCTCTAGCTTCCAAGGGCACAGAAATCGCCCTCCTCCCCAGAAGGCACCCACGCAAAAAAAGGAAAAGGCTGTCTGAGTGCCCTCGACGGCCAGCTGGAGCCCACCCCTGCGCAAAGCCCCAGCACTTCCCCGACAGCACAGAGGACTTCCTGGGGATCCCTTTCCCCCCAGGGCACAGGCTCCCCCAGAGAGAGACCCCCCTCATCATCACGGGAATCCCGCCCCCCCAAACCTAGCCTAGCAGTGGCTGCTCCGAAGTAAAGTTGCGCAGAGTTGGCGCTCCGACTGCTGAGGACGCATTTCCCCGCCGCCCTGAGGGCATCCGCGGGCGCGGAGAGCTGACTGTCTAGTCCGGATTCCCCCCCCCCCCCTTCTGATCTTTCTATCCCTGGGCTGGGAAAGGTGTCCCCCCAGCTCCTGGAGGCTGCCCGCCGTGCGCCTTGGTGCCCAACGCGCACCACCCAGGACTTCCCACTCAGGGAGATGCCATCCTCATTCTCTCCATGCCCTGTGGCTCTGCACCCCCCCACCGGGTCCCGGAAACTCCTGCGAGGAGCCCTCTACTCGTTGGGGGGGGGGGGTTGGGAGGGAAGGCGCGCCCGGCGGTGGCCCTGGCTTACCCGGGTATCCAACGGAGGGATGGAGCAGATCCATTCCCGAGGTGGTGAGGCTCAGCCCGTTGACGGCGTAAGGTGGTTGCTTAAGATAAGACATCATGCTAAAGTTGGGTCGGGGAGGAGGAAAGTTGGCGAAAAATCGAGGGGGGAAGGGAGCGCCCGTGAGGTCCCGGCTCCCTGGCGAGTTGGGAATCAGGGTCCAGGCGGTGGGATGCCCGAAAGAGGGTGTCTGGAAAGGGGAGTGAGAGGAGGAGGAGAAGAGAAAAGGCCGGTTAAAGTGAGCTGCGTGGAGCTGACCTAGGATCTCGCTCGGGGGCGAGCGCCTCCCCATCCACCCGCCTCCCTCCCCAAGGACTCCCAGCTACAGCCTGGAAGAGAGGGGGATGCGAGAAACGTCTCCCGCCGCCCGGCAAAGAGTCCCAGCCCATAGTCATTCCAAATGGCCCAACCTCCCCCGCCCCAAGGTCCCCCCCCCCATTGTATTGCTAGCTCGGGCATTTGCATAGAGCTCATTGGCTGCCACTAGCTAATTGTCTCAAACAAAACTTGATTGGGGGCATTTGCAGACACAAAGAGCTCCTTGGCTTAAATCAATAATGCCCATTGGCGACAAACAAAGAAACAATTCAAGCCACCTATCTCTCTCCCCTTCACCCCCCAAGTCTAGGGCAGAAGAGAGAATTTGCATTACCGCCCCCCCCCCCCAGATTTGGCCTCTACCAAGGATCCCCCACCCCTCGCCAAAATCCTGAAAACTGAAAGAAATCCACTTAAAGGAAAAAGGGTTTTTTGTTTTTTTGATTTTTAAAAAACAACAACCCACTTTGGAAAGAAAACTTTTCTCCCCCAACGGGATCACCCCCCCTCCCCACATCCGAAGCCATTTCTTTTCAGCCCCCTTACTTTCCCCCCTAATTAGTACTCTGGCTAATTAGGTTGAGAAGCCAGCAACAGATTTAGGAGGAGCTTTCAGAAAGTCCCGATGAGGTGGCCACAGCTAAACAAACACGGATTTGCCTTTTCAAAGGAGAATCGTCCTCTAGTTCCACTCCCCCCCTTCCCCTTAAAAATCCCTCCCCCCGCCAAACTGTTAATCTATATTTTAAGGAGTAACATTAACTGAAGTAGATGTAGCCCTTTCCATCGCATAAATTCCGCTACCCACACATCATCTTTGCCTCTGGAGGAGAGAGAGATGTGGGGGTCTTTAAAGACACTTTCAGTCTCATCTCATTTTTCATTTTCTCCCGTCACCCCCAGACACTTAACACCTCAAAATAATACCAACACTATAAGTAACCTCTTTGGCGCCCTCGCCCTCTTGCAAGACCCTAAAGTGGGACATTAACACAGCCAGGTAGACCCTGCCATTCAAATTAGTTTACTAAAAGGTTATCCTAGAAGCAGGCTCTAATGACTTTTAATTTTGGATAAAGCTCCCCCCTCTCAAAAAAACCAAACAAACAAAAAAACCCAACAACAACAACAACAACAAAATTTTAAAAAACCTTCCAAAATGTAGGGCAAAAGGTAAAGGGCCACCTTGTGACTTTTAAAAATGTCCTAGCTTCTGGAAGATTGCTAAGATTCTCTATATGATCCGTGACACAGAGAGCGCAGTTGTTTCGAAAAATCTCCTTTATCGTGCTCTGAATTTCGTTTGCAGGCGATCCCTGCTTCACTCAAAATTAGTGTCAACGAAATGAGCTGCCAAAGTAATGGAGGGATTATTTTTGGTTTTCCAAATTCAAAGATTGCAACCAACGCAGCCTGGAGTGCCCTGGTTTCTGTTTGCTTGTTTAAAGTTACCTTTGTACAGCTCAGCTGCTGTGTTATCTTCCCCTTCAGCAAGGAAGGTGGGTTGTTTTTTGTTTTTAAAAAGAAGCTAATATTTAGATTTTATTTTAAATAAAATATTTTTCTGAGTCAGCATGAATGAACCACTATCCTGTTTAGCGTCCTCTGGCTTGATTTAAACTAGCTTGGTAAAGTCTTACTTGACAGTAGCGTTGGAGAAGGAAAGAACGAAAAAGGCGTTTAAGAAAAGCAGAAAGATTATTCGTGTGTCTCTCAAACGTAGGTAGATAGACACACACACACCCCACGCATTTATATAGGTACAGATTTATAGATCTAGGAGTATAGACCCACAGATACGTGGCTTTCACGAACAGTGAAGGAAGTAACCACCCCTAAAGGAAACGTCCTTCAAAGAAGAATCCTCTAGTTAAAACTTTCCTAGAAATAAACGAATATAGATTCTATAGCTACATTAAAAAATGTCATTAAAACATTCACTTCTCTCCAGAACGGCCCACTTTTACTTAAATTTTTTGGGGAAGAATTTCAATTTTAAAATTCTCCAGGATCAAAACTTTTAAATAAAATAATAATAATAATAATAATAATAATAATAATAATAATAATAATAAAAGAGCTCCGGGACACCTTCCCTCCTCCCTCCCCTCCCCAGCCTACGCTTCCTAATGAACTAAGATGAAAAGCTTTCTTCATTGGTGTCAAACTTTTAAGTGAAGTCCTTTTCGTGCTCATGATTTTCTTTCGATCTCCCTTAAAAACAAAAAAAACTGGGCGAGGGTTAAAAAAAGAAAGAGAAAGAAAACCCAGCCCTGCCTGCTCTTTGCATCTGAGGAGACTTTTAAAGGTTCCGTTTAGGTGAAAACAGCGCAAAAGTTGGATCCTACCTGCTTTAGGAGCGACCCTCCCTTCCCCGAATGCGTTTGCTTGGCCTTCTGCAGAGCAGAATAGCACATTTCTCTCTAACGGCTATTCCACGCAATCTGTCACCTTTCTCTCCCCCTCCCAAGGCTTCCCCCCCCCCCACCATCTACCAGTTGCTCTGCCCTCGCTCAATAATAATTACCCCGTCGAAGAATTAATTATAATAAATGTTTTCTTGATAAACTAACGAGATAATCCTAGCGGCACACGTTCCCTAATTACTGGACGCCAGACCCAGGCCCTGTAGATTATTTGGACTGATTAATTTTCTGCATGAGGGCAGTGAAACAAAACACGTATAGAGTGGCATAGTGTTTATTAAAAGGGGGGAGGTGAGAGAGAGAGCGAGCGAGAGAGCGAGGATGGTCGCCCTTTAAGAGTGAAAGTTTTTAGGCCTTTGGGGAAATAAACTAGTTTATTTTTCCCTAAATTTAATCTTTCTTTCTTTCTTTCTTTCTTTCTTTCTTTCTTCAATCAAGGATTAAAATGATCCCACAACCATTGGGGGGGGGGGGGGGGGCGGGAGTTGGCCAGAGGTTTTTATCTGATTTTTCCTCCTCTTTTAATTTACCTCCCTTGTGTTCTTGAGATATAGATATATAGATATATCGCTTTTCAGTCTACAGACATCTCTCTCAATATTCATCTTTCCAAGTTAGCAAAGGGGCCACTCTTAGCTCAAGCCGGACTCATCAATAAAGCAGCCCCCCCCCCTCACACTCATAGAAACCCAAAGATATCAAAAGTTATTTGAAATGAGTCTCAATTCCCTTCCTGAAAACTCGCTTAAAAACCTAGCCATCGAGCCAAGCAGGGATATAACTGGCATTATTTTGTAGGCAAGGCTACATAAAGCCCCCAATTCTGACCGGATCCCATTGAATAATAATGATTTTTGTTTGAAGAAGAAGAAGAAGAAGAAGAAGAAGAAGAAGAAGAAGAAGAAGAAGAAAGTTCGGCACAATTTCTTTTTAAAAACTCTTTGATAGCGATCGCCAACTGCGACTCTTCTCATGAAACCGAGCGGACGGGAGGGGGCGAGGAGAGAAAAACTTTATTCCTGGGGCCTCGTCGGGCTGACTTTCGGCGGCTGAATTGGGGCTCGGGCTGGCATGGACTAGGAGGCAAAGCGTCTCTTTCTCCCCAACTCTGGAATGTTTTTGTAGCCGGGGAAAACTTCGAAGCCCCTTTTAACCCCAATCCATCCGGAGCGGTTTCGAATCTGGTCGATCCGGATCAAGCCTCCTCCCGTCTCATTTAAGCAGCCGAGACCAAACGCATCTCCCCAGCCTGGATTTATTCTTTACGTCTCCCCCCAACCTCACCATTCCCAGGTCCTGGAAAGACCCCCCCCCCACTTCTCCCTTCATCTTAGTCCCCCCCCCGTGATATTTTCCCCTTTGTCTCCCCCCCCCCTCTTTTTTTGTGTGGTCAAAGCCACGTTCGCCGGGCTCTATCGATCGGGATCCTAGGCACCAATCTGTTTATCAATAAGCGGAGAGGCGAGGGATTTAAATTCCAATTATTATTATTTTTTATTACCATTGTTTTAAAACAGTATAGCGGCGACTAGAGAGCGCTAAAAGAGGGCCCGCTGTGTGGGCGGAAAATATAAGATTATTTTCTTTTTTGGAGGAGGGAACAAAATGTAGAATTAAAAAAAAACACCAAATAAATAAAAGGCAACAAGGAGGTTGGGGGAGAAATAGACTCCCCCATTAACCAGGGTCCCCCATTTTGTCTCTTACATTTTCAAGGAGGAGAAAATTTTGAATTAGGGTTCAAGGGGGGGGGAAGAAGAATGAATGAAAAGGGGTGGGGGTGTATTTTGATTCCTTCCAACTCTTCCCGACTCTGGAAATCCCGTCGGAATAAACTCAGGTCACACAGGGGAATTTTAAGTTCCCTCCACTTTCTCTAGTTCTCAAGCCTGGCTTTATATTGCAAAAGAGTCCCTCACTTAGGCAAACTCATCTAAAGCAGCTCGTTTGTATTGGGGGGCGGGGGGGAATCCTAGGCTCCCCTTTGAGTCAGAGCGGAGCGAAAAACATCCATAAACCGACCGCGAACCCACCCCCCCGCAACAACCACAAACCAGAGAGAGACAGAGAGAGATTTCAAAACAAACAAGCGTATTTTTCACTTACCTTAAAGCTTCTCGAGAAGGTGGCGGAGAGAGGCAAGCAAAAAGGGAGCCAAGAATCCCAGGCAGATTCAAAATAAAGAGTTTGGGGTTTGGTTTTGGTTTTTAGCCTACAAAAGAAAATCACAAAGCATGTGGGTTAGCAAGCTGGCCGTCTTCTACCTTTCTCCAAGTAGTAAAAGGGAGAGGAGGAGAGGAGGGGGAGAAAGGAATGAGAGAAGCTACCTGACTCTTCAAAAAGAATAACAATAAAAAATCATCATAATCTAGCAGCCGATTGGAGATACCTACAGAGTCAGGCGTTTCAGGATCTGGTCCAAGTGAGTTTAAAAAATATATTTGGGGGGGGGGGGGCGTGTGTGGGGGGGAAGATAATGGTGGAGAGTTTAGTTTGGAGGTGAGGTCGCTCTTGCTGTCTCTGGCAGATTTGCTGAGAAGGCGCCTCTCCGGCAACTTTTTGACGCAAACTCTCCAGCCAATGGCAGGGAGAGAATGATTGACACATCTAAGCCAGGGGGGAAATAATAAAAAACACACACAACAGGGGGAAGGAAAACAGGGCCACCGCTTTACACCGGGGGCACAAGTAACCAAGAAATAACGGCTCCCAGAAATGACACAAGCAGATAGATAGATAGATAGATAGATAGATAGATAGATAGATAGATAGATGAAAACGACACTCGCTTTTCCCAAGAAGTCAAAATAAACACACACACAAAAACCCTAACTGAAGAAAAGAGACAGGAGAGAAATAGACTCCCCCATTAAATAAATGTGTTTATTTATTTAGAAATTCATTCAGTCATTCATTCATTGATTAATTAAATAGACTCCAGGATTTGGAGGGGGGTGGGGGGGGGGCTGAGGCTATAGGAACGAATTGGACAATTTGACAGGAAAGATCGCTCCCGACTGGGGGAAGAAGGGAGGTAGGGAGGGGAGAGAAAACAGGAGTGTATTAAAATGGGTAAGCAGACATATTTTTTAGGGGGAGACGGGGGTTAATATATGAAGCTAAAGATGCCCCCCCCCCCAAAGTCATAGGAGCCAAAGGAATAATAATAATAATAATAATAATAATAATAATAATAATAATAATAATAATAAATAGAGTGAAGCTTCCTTCCGAATCAAGACTGGGCAAGATCAGGGAGGAGGGGGAGTAAGAGAGAGGGGGGAGCAAATTATTGCAGGAACGGATCAACCCAGAGGCAGGCCCGACACACTGGCTCTAGAAGGGAAAAGAGGTGACTGACACACACACACACCCCTTGCTTCTCCACTAGCTTGGGAGCCAAGGGATTGCTTGCTGGAAAGCTGAAGGGATCCCGGGCCGGGCCGGCAGCAGGGGCTAGCCACGGCCAGACCAAAGGAACCAGCATTTGTTTGGTAGTGGGGGTCTGTGAGTCATAGCGCAGACACACTATAGCTATCGGGCCACTGGAGCAGGAGGCTTCTGGCGTCCTATGTACCAGGGTCCTTCTGATCCACAATGCACTTACTCGGCGGTACTTCCCACTAAAGCCCGGAGTAAGTGCTTTGTTGATCGCGGCCCATGTGTCTAGTGTGATGTATATATAATGAGGGAGATAGAAAGGCACATGTGGTTGTGTATTTACATACGCACGTGTGGTAGATATACACGTGTGTAATATATAGACAGAGGTATAGGTCTGTTTAGATATACACTACACACGTATGTCACACAGACACACAAATATGTATGTATATACATACCTAGGTACGTACACACACACACACACAATTCGACGCGTACACATACAACGTTGCACTCACATATCACAGAGACACATGCACAGACACACAGATGAGTGTGTAAGAAGTTACGTATATACACATGAAAATACTATACACATATATCACAGACAGATACACACTTAGATGCATGTGTGCGTATAGATACAAAATATATTGCATACATCACACAGAAAAATATACAATATACGCGCGGAGGGCACAGTCACCCCCCCCCCCAAAAAATAAAATAATAATAATTGGGGGTGACCAGAGGGACCATTCCTATTGGACAGTCTCTCCCCCCAACAAGGCACCGGCAGAGCTCAGTGCTAATAAACCCAGACATATTATCGAATGGTCTCTCTGCCATGGACTGGGGACGATGGAAATCCCAGCTAAAGTGGCTTTAGCTCAGAGCTCCATTCTTGAGTGAACTTTACCCACAGCTCGGGAACCCGAATGCGCTGGAGTGGGGGTGGGGGGTGCGGGGTTAAATGTATTCATGCCACCGATGGAGTGTTAATTTTGCAACAGCAAAGAGTAAGGGAGATTTTGAGCGAGAGCGATTTTGAGAGCGAGCACAACACCATGTCAATAAAATCAAATAAAACTAACAAACAACTAAATACAGCTCGATCATTTGAATGTGGTGACCTATGTTAATGATGTTCTAGCAATTAATTCGTCGCTTTGTGGAAGCTTCCTCCGAGTGGAGGCGTGCAATCAAATGGAGCTGTCCTTGGGACTCTTAGCAGCAATTAACAAATTATTTTTCAAGGCATCCGAGTTAGCAATTTCCAGCCCAGCTTCCAGCACAGTCTCCCCCTCCCCCCCACACTCCCTCTTTCTGAAGGGACTAAAAAATACCTCCCCCCCCAACCAAAGAACCGCAAGCTCTTCCAGATCGAAATCCACACTCTCCTCCTCTCTGCACCTCAACGCTTCTCTGGCCTTTAGAAGGGGACACTTTGCTCCAAACTTCTGCGTTACTATGACTGAAAGAACTGGAATTGATTTCTGGAGACTGGGGGAACTTTACCCAGGAGAAATAGACTGAACCCCTCCACCCTATATCATTTATTATTAATTATTATTAATTATTAATTATTATGGTTGTCGTTGCTGTTATTGTTGTTTGTTTTCCCCATGACAATTTTGTGGTTTGGGGAAGAGAGGATAAAGGGGTGTGTGTGTCACAGCACCTCTTTGTATCCCCCCCCCCTCTGTTCTGCAGATAAAGATCTGGCTTCACTCTCAAACGAGGTTCTTCCATCCTTTAGGCTTAATATTATTAAAGCGACAATAATAAATATCGAGAAGATCCAACTCCCCAACCACCCTCCCCTCCTTCCTCCTCAATAAACGTTTCATTCCCTTAATCCACCTTGGAGAGAAGGCTAAAAAGATGTTTAAAATCGTTGTCCTGCCTGCTCTGATCAGAAACAGGCTGGGTTGCAACTTTTAGCTGAAAGAAAGAAAGAAAGAAAGAAAGATGGATTTTTTCTGGGGGGTGGGTGGCCTTGGAGTCAGCGGAACCATGGCAGTTCATACAAAACAGGGCGCCCCAAAGACTTCAACAGCTGGGGAGAGAAGTGTGAAACTGACCCCCGTCTGCCCATCTATAGGGCTTCTAGTTAGCCCCCCCCCCCTTCCTGAAACTGACCGGGCTTGGATGATGTGGGGCAGAGAAATAATTAGCCGGAGCTTCCTTCTCACGGATCTTTGAGAACCTCCAGCGTGATCCCCCGGCCCTATTCCAGTTTAATAACTTTGGAATAAATCGCCCGGCCAATAGAACAAGTAGCAGCTATGGACAGTCTTTCTACTTAAATAAACAAGGGTCTCTTTAAAAAAAAAAAAAAAAAAAATTCCCCATCCACTTCAGATGTCTAAAGTAAGATTGCGATGATTTTGTCACGGTTTGGTAAATTTAAGAGGCTTTCCTAAATCCCAGAACACACCTTCAGCCAGATTTGAATATAGATTTAGCTTTTAAAACCCAGAAGCCAGGAACAGCGCTTTTGCAAAGAGAATATCCCCCCTTTAGCTTGGCAATGTACTGGAATGGCTCTCGCAAAGATTGGATCTGGCTGAAGGACCGGAGGGGGGGGGGGGGGGGGG
>QEPC01011609.1:871172-891031 GCA_003113815.1 Sphenodon punctatus | reverse complement strand
GGGGGGGGGGGGGGGGGAAGGGGTGTTGCAAAGTGTTTACTGCTGACCGTGTCAGGCAGCCGGCTAGAGTTGATGACTTCGGTTGGAGAGGATGCTAAAAAGTAAAAAAAAAAAAAACCCAAAAAACAAAGAAACAAAAAACAGAATAAAATGATACCTTGATTCGGGTTGAAGGAAGGGAGACTACAAACTAGCAAAAACTATCCTCCGTCCCGCCCCTCAAACCGAACCGGTTTCACCATTCGGGTTTCAGGCTCGCCACTTCTCCCAAGCTTTCCTCCCAACGGATTTGAGTCGCATTTAAATCGTCCGAACTTTTTTTGGGAAGTTTTTCTGCGGGGGGATCCCCCCGCCCGCCCCTCTCCTCAACCTGCGGGGGGGAGGGGGGGAAGAGGGCGATTTAAAGTGAATAGGAGAGAGAGGCTGATCTCTGAGGGGAATACTTCTGATTCCACGGGGCTAGCAGGTCTCTTTTCAGGAGTGTGTCTGCGAGAATCGGAGAAAGGCTTCCTTGTTATTATTATTATTATTATTATTATTATTATTATTATTATTATTTACTATTCACCCCATCTTAGTCCGGGTAAAGCAATGAAATTGGATGGGGATGAGGCGAGGCAAGGAGCAATCTGAAACATTTTCCAGCTTTAAAATTTCCCTAAAATGTTGGAAGGAGATACATCGTAACAAACAACAACACAGTGAGACTATGGGGTAGAGGGGGGTGAATTGGAGGGGGCGGGGGGGGGGGCTTGTAACGGGAGAGGCTAAAATGAGCCATTTCCCCCAAAGTCGAAAGAAAAAAAGAAAGCAAGAACCGAAATGCATATAATTCAAGACTTTTTTTTTTTCCTTTTAAAAAAAGGGTGGTTGTGTATTTCCCTAAAGAGACACAGGAGCTGGATTGCGTGTGAAATAGTGTCCGGTGGGTGTAGAAATGAGAGAGGCCTGTGTGGGTCGGCTGCGTGTGAGTGTGTGAGAGAGCCAGGAGGGGATGAGTGTGCAACTGTGGATCAGAGGGAACGGGTGTGTGAGAGAGACAAGTGAGCTGAGTGGCAGGAGGCAAGTGTCGGTGCGAATCCGGAAGGCGAAGTGTGTGAGTGTATTGAATAGCACAGACACGCGTGTGTGTGTGTGTGTGTTGATGGAGGGCGTTAGCTGACAGTTTACACATTTTTCCTCCTCTGTCCGTGAAGTTTCCTCGGATGAGGAGCTGTGTCCAGCAATCAGATTTCAGCGCCCAAGTCCTGATACAAAATAACTATTATACTCCAATATCTCGCCTGTTGGCAAAGCCCACATACAACCAGCCAGCGAAAAGGTTTTGGACGAAAGAAGAAAAGGAAACCGCAAGAGAGGCTTTTAAAGTAGTTTGAAACAATCTCTAACCTTTCGTTTGTAACCTTTTACACCCTTTATTTCCCTTCTATGAAAAGCTCCTTTTACGGACTCCCCAAAGAACTTCTCTCTCTCTCTCTCTCTCTCTCTCCCCCCAACCCCCACCCCCTTTAGATTTTTAATTAGAGCCCATCAATTGCAGCCATATATATACGAATCGATAGAAAGTAATCCGGGGAGATGGGATAAGGTTGTAATCGAAAAGCCTCCTTTGCAATTCTTTGCAGAGCCTTCTTTAGCCGCTGGCTGATTGGAGGGGCAAATGTTGACTTTATAAAAACAACAGCAGTAGAAAGAAAGAAAGAAAGAAAGAAAGAAGGGAGAAAAAGAAAAACACCCCTCACAACACAAGAATCCTCTCAAAAGAGCAGAAACTCCACTCGAGTCTCTGAATAAGAAATCGTCTCTGCTTGGAGTTAACTTCTTTGCTAGGAGGGATTCCACTCACACGCTGCCCATTTCAGACTAAGTTCGCTCAGCAGATCGGATCTCGATTTCAATCTGATTTCGGAGAGAAATATTATTTCACCTGCTAGAGACAAGAGACGTAGAGACGTATTTTTTATTTTAACCAAAAAGTAAACCAAATCTAGCTTCTTCCCAGGAAATCCCAGGGAAAAAAAAACCCCTCTAGGGCCTTCCAAACATGAAGAAAAAAAGAAAAAAGGAATTACACATCCCCCCCCCCTCTTTTGCTTGTTATGCAAAAATGAAACCCTTCCATGCCACTAAATATGTATTTTCGATTTTTTTGACACTGTAAAGCAGTTCTTGCAAAGACTTTGGACTTCATGCAAGGTTGGGGGGAAGGCAGAATTTGGAAACAAGTTGCCAGGCTTTTTGGTTTGATTTCCAGAGTCATTCCACTTCGCTTTGCCTGACTTCCCTGTGCTTCTGAATGTTTAAACGGTGTTCCCCAAAGCGGCCCATAAACGAGACCCTCGCTGAAAACATGATCCTTAGGGTGTTGCTTTTAATGGATGCAAATGAAAGCCGAGTTATTTAATAAAAATATATAAAAAATAACAATAAAAAAAAAACTTTACCGGAGTAATTGCAGCTGAGAGTCGACTTTAACCATTATTTCCCAGGGATAAGTGCGTTTGAAAGAACGGGATTCGAAACTCGGATTTGGCCATATTGGCAACTGCCTTATCTGTATGAAATTTCAATTTATTTAAAAGCTTGGCACTTAATACGCGACCATGGGCCACATTTAGTTTAGAGACAACCCCCCCTCCCCAAATCTCTTTTCTCTTGGACTTTCTCCGTAATCGTCTAATGAAAACGTGGGATTTTCCCATTATGACTTCTTTTTTTTAAAAAAGTGAAAATATAATGCATCTTCATTAGGAAAATTGACTGCTGTGCTCAAGACAGTTCTTAATTGAAAAGGCAACCTATTTTAATGGTGTGGTTGAGGAGAAGATTACATACTTTATCCAAACACAAAGACAATTAATGATGAGGACCGGAGCTGCTGCTATTATGTTCTAATGTAGTTGCATCAATGTCAATGTAACAGCCTCTACCTGCAACATATACAGTCATGCATCCTCCCCCTAGCCCCCCCCATATTTAAGCAGGCGCCTAGCCTTCATTTCACTCTAGGAGAGGAGTCAGGAGTGCCCGCATTATTGTTGACCTGATAAGATGGCAAATGTAGCTCAGTTTGTTGTTGTTGTTTAAATGATGCTTTTAATGAGAGCCTAAAGCACCAAAATGTATCCATGCAACTCGCCTTTTGCACGTCTGGACTTTTCCATTTTCAGGAGCTGCATCATTCAGGCCATTTAAGATCATGGCGATGCACGCCGGGTTAGCATTTAATCTTCAGTTTATAAACCAATCTGTGTCCCTCAAACCAAACAGAATGCATCCTCCTCCTTCCCCCCTCCCTCCCACCCCTCCAGATCCCAGCTTTTATAAACAATGCCTCAGTGGAATGCAATTGTTGTAATAAACTTTCATCTTCTTCTGCTAAACAGCTACGTGTGTGTGTGTGTGTGTGTTTGAGGTTGTTTTTTTGTTTTAGTTTTGCTTTTATTTTTAAATTCAACCTCTTATTTATTGGGGGGGGGCAGTGAAAGGGGTTTTTTTTGGTAACAAAAAAATCTGGCTGAGAAGGGAGATTGATTATTGATACCGACTGGTGATACTGCCAGAGAGGCACTGCTTTCAAGACATTTAGAGTCAAGTTCTCTCTAGCTACTTTGGGAAGGAAAGTTGACCTTATGATTTGCCCCTCCCCTCCTTTAAACACACCAGATGTTAAATACCTCTCAGGAAAATAAAATAAAATAAAATAAACACCCTATGCAACTCAATCCCCCACCTAGATTTTAACTCAGCCTAACCCAGTTCTCGTTTAACTTTTCTACAGTGATACAGAGAGAGGTGGATTCTCTGTTGGCTTGATTGCTACACACAACTATATGATGGATGCAGACCAACCAGCTGGGAAAAGGATTGCATTTAGCTGCAGCTTCCAGGGTTTATAATTTTTTCTTCTTCTTCAATCTGCAAAACAAGGGCACTCTGTTTTCCAAGTGTGGTTATAAAGGGGGAGCTAGTGGAAAGTTAATGTAAGATCTAATTGTTCTGGATGTTTTTTTTGCAGTCATGCGTCCATGTCTTCCCACCCCACTGGTTTCCCCCACCCTCTCATTATTCCCGGCAGGTACTTTAACCAGGGGGGTGGAGACTCCGATGACCTTTCTCTTTCTTAAATTGCACACCCACCCACTGCCTCCCTAAGGGACCGGTGCCTGGCTGCTGTTGCCGCCTCTCATCCTAGGGATGGGGGAGTTGGAGGTTTCCAAACTGCTCCTATTAAAAATATCAACTTTGAGATGCAAATTGTTTCAAATTCAACAGTTTGACCTAAACTGAAAGGCTGGGAGAAATGCTAGCTATTGGGGAACGAGAGCAGGAGGCAATGGGGTGGTGAGGGGGGGTATTGTGTATGTGTGTTTGTGTTACACATTGGGAATGAGGGAGGATAGGAGTTTTCCCCCACACTGCAAACTCTAAAGGGAGGAGATGGGTGGGGGATGATACGGAAACTAAGAGTAGGTTTTGCATCTTCACATAGCCCTTTGAATAGCCAAATAATATCTGCAACTGGAGCAATATTTGCATAGCAGTTTCTTTCATTTTAATTTTCAGTGCTTATTCAGCTTTCGATTACTCAGTTGTTGTTTTGGGGGCCGGTATTGGGTTATTTGGATTTTAGGTTACTTTGTTCTCAGCTACTGCACACGTGCAAACAGATGAACAGAAGTAACTGAACCACCAAATAACCAAGATCTGAACAACTGAAAAAACCTGGAAAATGACCCCCAAACCTGAACAGGGAGAAATGGTTGGATATATTAGCTGTGGATATTTGTTTCCGGATGTTTGGGATATTGCATGCATGTGCGCATCTGTACATTACCCTCCCTAAAAGGAATAGATGAGCTTGGCATCGGTAATGTCTGTGTGTATTTATTTGTGTGTGTACGCATGTGTGTGTGTGTACGTAGCTGCCCAGTGCATTTCTAAAAGGAGTAGATGTGTCTGGCACAGATAGTGTGTGTGTGCATCTGTGTGTGTATGTGTAACTTCCCAGTGCATCTCTAAAAGGAACAGAGATGAGTTTGACACCCCTAGTGTGTTATTTTGTGTGTGTTAGTTATACAGTGAACAGTTATACAGAGAACAGCTGATCTATGCCCATTAGTCTCTAAAGGGACTGTGGGGTATAGTGTGCATGTGTGTGTGTGTGTGTGTGTTTGTGTAACTGCCCACTGCACTCTCTAAAAGGACTAAAGGAGTCTGGGAGAGATTTGGTGTGGGTGTGTTATACATTCAGAAGGCAGAAAAGCAGTTGCTGATATTGCAGCCTCTAAAGGGCATAGATGGAATTGGAAGTGCAGATCACTTGTGTCTCTGTGTGTGACACACAATGTGCAGGGTTTGGGGGCTACCTGTGTGTGTGTGTGTGTGTTTGTGTGTGTGTGTGTGAGAGAGAGCGAGAGAGAGCGCTGAAGGCTAAAAGACTCCTGTCCAATCATTGTTTGTATATGTTTGCATGTGGGCAGTATTTTGTGTGTGTGTGCGTATGAGATCAGATCACATTTTGGGTTCCCAATTAGGATCCCCCCACCCCAGTGGAGGTACAGACCCCAGCGTCGTGCTGGCTCTGGAGATGATCTGAGCAGGCTCCCCCAAGCCAGGCCCACGTGGATACCATGGCCTTGGACAATTTGTTGACATTTAGAGGACAATGTGGGGAGTTTGTGGCTGACAATGCTGCTCTTGAGCCCCTCTCTCTGCTGTTTCTAATACAAAAGCGGCTCCTGGCCCTTCCCAGGCCTGATTCCAGTTTGTCTAATCTCTGAGAGGGAGCGAGGGAGGGATCCCGTGCCCCTGCCCGGAGCCTGTGCCCAGCAGCGTGGGCAGCCAGCCGCAGGCTCAACCCCTCCTCCTGCCCCTCCCCACCAGACACAGCTGCCAGCCTGACTGGCTCCTTTCCTCCCTTCCTTGGACATAGGCACAGAGGGGCCTGCAGGCTGGGACAGGCCCCAAGAGAGAAAGGCCAAGGCCATAGTTCCCTCAGCCAGCTTCCCTCACAGACAGACAGACAGACTCAACCAGCTCCCCATCCCAAATAGACAGGCAGGCAGATACAGAAATGTCCAGACAGTTTCCCTTCACACAGAGAGAAATGTGCAGCCAGCTCCCTCTCACATAGAAAAGTGACCAACCAACTTCCCCGCACAGACAGACAGACGGACAGACAAATGCTCAGTTGGCCCCCTCTCTCATTGACAGAAAGGCAAGTGCCCAGTCAGCTTCCACGCGCTGTCAGAGGCAGAAATGTGCAACCAGTGTTCTTCCTCACAGACAGTCTGTAATGTCTACCTAGTTCCCCCTCAGGGACAGGCAGACACACGCAGACAATGTCCACCAACCAATTCCTCCCACAGACAGAAAGAGAAATATTTATCCAGTTCCCCCTCACAGACAGACAATGTCCACCAACCAATTCCTCCCACAGACAGACAGACAGACAGACAGACAGACGTTCAACCAGTTCCCCCTCACAGACAGGCAGACACAAACAGACAGGCAGACAAACAATGCACAACCAGTCTCCCTCCCACTCCCCTCAGACAGACAGAGGTATGTCCAACCAGCTTCCCCCACAGACAGACAGAGAGACAGACAGAAATGTCCAACCAGTTCCTCATCACAGACAGAACAAGGAAAATACCAAGCCAAGCCCCCAGACAGAAAACAGTCCCATTGTCAGCTCCCCTTTCACACAGACAGACAGACAATGTCCTGCCAGCCCAGCTTAGGTCTGTTCACCTCCTCCTGGAAAGCAGCATCTTCCCACTCTAATCACTTTGATTTCTTCTCAGCCTTCCCCACTCCCTGTCTGCCCTGGGATCAACACCTCCACCTCCCTGAGTCCCCGTCTCCTCAAATAAGGGAGACTGTCCCTTCCATTCCCTCCCTGAGCTGCCATCAGAGGGGCCGAGCCCCTTTACCTGGCTTGGGGGTGTGCTGCTCCCTTAGAGCTCTCTCTTCCCTTCAGCAGATGAAGGGAGGACTTGCAAGGCCGGGGGATTTGCAATGGGAGCAGCAGGGGGATCCAAAGCATGGGCTGAGGACTTTCTTTGGCTTCCAGCTTTCCAACCAGCAGGTGAAACAGCATGAGCATCTGATGTGAGAAGAGATATCCCGGTCAGGACTTCCTTACCCACCTCCTCTTTTCTTAAGATAGGCCCTTATTGGGTAGGGGGAGCATGGGGGTGAACCAGATAAACGACACTGAAGAGTTAGATCTTATGCAAAAATCCATCCGCTTGCATTTCTTTAAAAGAAATCCTCTCTGATGTAAAAAATAAATAAATATCGCATCAGGGAGCTCAGAGTCTTCTCAGGATGGAATGATCCCCGGTCTCAATTTTATTTCGGCTAACGCCAATATTGATCCTCCATCTAGGTCTTGTGCCAATTTCAGAGTAACCCACTGGCTACGTCCTCTGTGTCTGAACTACAGAGACTATGGGTGATTTCAGACGTGACGGCCGGCAGCATTGACCCCGGGCCGTGGGGTGGTTTGGACCACGGACGGGGGTGAAGGGGTGCACCAACAGATATTCGCCGCTTTGCCCCCGGCCCTGGGGACCGCTGAACCACGGCCCAGGGTCATTGCTGCTGACCGTCAAGTCTGGTGGGCAACGCCCCCTCCTGGAGGGGGTGGGGCCACGTGATGCAGTATGTGGTCGCACCGCCCCACCCCCTGCACTCCCCGGCCACCCGCTCTCCCCGAGAAAGGCAGCTGCAGAAGCCTATCTGGCCACCGCCGCCGCCCACCACCAGGACTCTGGAACGCGGTGGAGGTAAGGTAACAGACGTTACTTTTCCTTCACCGCATTCTGGCTTCCCCCTAGCCACGCTTCGTTTGCCGCCATGGTGCGGGAGAACAAAGCGTGGTTAGGTTCACCACGGGGGGGTGGTTGACTGAGGTGGACATCTGGATGCGCGCAAACAGACGTTCACCTCCATTCACCCCCTCACCCCCTGAGGTTGACTGAGGTGATTTCAGACAACGTAACGTCTGAAATCACCCAGTGTCAGTCTTGTACCCCCAAACTTATGGAGCCTGGGACTTTTTAAACTTGGGCGTTTGAGATGCGTGCTTTCAGTCTCTCAGGTTTCCTGTTCAAACCCCAATGTGACGATCAAGAGGGTGGTTGTCTAAACAGCTACCTGTATGGACAAAGAGACATAGGGTAAAAACAATGCAACGCTGGCCGGCTTTGGACCACTTTGGCCTGCTGTGGCTCAGGACCCACCAGCACATGCATGCATGCACTGGCAGATGTTGGCCCTGGTCCACCCTGGGGTGGGTAGGCGGCTAGCCTGGGCTGTGTCCTTGGAAAACTCTGAGGTCACACCCCGAGTTAAGGGCCACCCACACGGGCCAGCATGCCTTTTCTGCCCCACTTTACCTGCTGTGGGTGGGTGGGGGGCATGACTGCCCATCACTGACCACCATGGCTGTCCATCAAGGTGGGGGTGGGGCAGTGGGATGGCTCTCTGGCTGTCCATCATGTGGGCAGCGGGACAGCTCTCCAGCTGCAGGCAACATTGTTCGGTGTCCCGACTTGGCCCTGGGAAGGGAAGCTGCTATTTCCTGCCCGGGGCCAGGTGGGGGAGCTGCTGCACTGGCTGCACATCTGGCTTGAGGAGAACAGGGGGTAAGAGCTTCAGAAGTACCAGAGTGGCCAAACCGGGTACTACAATGATTACCCGGGGTGTAAGACCTGCAATTTCAAATACTGTGTAGGGTACCCGATTACTCAGAAAATCATTTTTTACCATTACCACTGTACTGGTTTGCCATTGATGGATTGGTATGGGAAAATAGCAAAAATCAGGGTGGCAACTCCAAAAATTGGTACTGGAAGTTGATAAATTGGGACTTTGGGTAACCCATCAGGCATGAACTGGGTGCCAATTAATACCCAACCATGACCAGTCAAGTTGGGCACCTCAAATTCAACGGGTATATAAACCATTTCTACTTAGGAGTGCTTCGGAAAATTCCAACCGCAATCTCATTTGAGAGCCATTTCTTGTACTGCTTCCATTGTCTTTCTGGGTTGTGACCCATCATCCCCAAGGCAACGCAATCATCTCAGGACATAGAGCAGGGGTGGGGGACCTTCTCCATCCCATGGGCCACTTTGAAAGGAGTACAAGCTCCATGGGCCAAGGAGGCATTGAGTTTTCACAGGAGGGGAGGAGGAAGAGGAGGATCCAGATCATACAAGGTCTGTGCCGTGGATCCATCACTCCTCACGTCTATTAATTAATTGTCAATACAATTATTAAATAGTAATTCAATTATTAATTATTAGTTATTTGATACTTAATTATTAATTATTTAATAATTAATTATTAACTATCCCGGGACACCCCAGCATGCCAATTCTGGCACCTGCTGTTCCCTAGGCTAACTCACCTTGTCTGCATTTTCAGGCACCGGGCACCCAATGGAGGGGTGGTGGTTACCCCATTGTGTGCTCGCTGGGGTGCCCAAAAATGCAGTTATTCCCCACAGGTAGCAAATGTGCTACCTGCTGCAGCTCTAACTAGGGGGCAAGGATCTCAGGGAAACCTGATGAAAGATAGAGGTTTTGAGGAGAGGTCTGAAGGTCGGTGGGGAAGGGAGCAGAGCATTATGTGTTCATGAAGGGAATTTCAGGCATGGGGAAATACTGGAGAAGGGACTTCCTATCGTTCTGTGACTCCAGATAAGAAAGGCACATGCAGAGTCTATCCGATATTAATGGGATCACCACCCCATCTACAGATGGTGTCACCCCTCTTAGGATCTCGGTCCCTAACTGGGGAATGTCTGTTGCACAATAAAACCTCATTATAATGATACAATGTTATAGACAATCCCTATTTATAACAATCATAACTACAAGGCCCATTCCTGTCAATGGCAGATTGTCAAACTCTATTATAGTGAACACACCTTGATAGAATGAACTTGATCTCTGGTTCCATGGAGGTTTTTTATACTGAAGATATGCTGTCTTTTATACCGTTCCTGGGCTTATACAGATCAGCGCTTGTGGATCCGGCAAAGATAAAGTTTCCATAGCTGAACTTGAACTACATGCAACCATTGTTGCATGTACCATATACCATATGGTGCACCATACCATGTACCCATATACCATACACACACAGTAGATATGGAGCGATAATGTTGGGCTTGCTATGAGCCTCTGTAGAACGAGTTTTTCCTGGCTCTTATTTATTTGCTGAATGAAGTGAAGAGTCATGCTGGGATGGTAACTAATATTTGTATTGAACTGAAATGACAGTTAAAACAGCCCACTCAGTGACTACAAGACCAAGAATGTGTGGGGTAATGGCTAAGTGTGCAGTACTTAGACCAGGGGGTCGAGACCTTGGTTCAAGACTTGCCTCAGCCAGGAACTCCCTGGGTGACCTTGGGCCAGTAACAATAATTTTTCAGCCTAACCTACCTCAAAGGACTGTTTTGGCACTTAAAAGTTGTGTTTATTAGTTATAAGTAAAGCTCTCCAAGTGCCATGGCAGGGGAGAGCTATATAAAAATAAAGATGATGATGATGATGACGAAGATGTGGTCTGGCTGAAATTTTGTCAGTGAATCAAAATTTGGCAGATTCCAGTCAATTAACAAGATTTAGAGCCAAAATGAGCACCTGATTTGGTACACGTAATGCCTGAAATTCTGAGCACCATTTCAGGTATCTGAATCAGAACTCAGTCAGTTTTCAAGTGCCTCAAAACCTGATATTTCAGTTTCTGAGTACCTCAAATTACTCAAAAACGCAAAAGTTAACCCCCAAATTCCGGGAATTCCTGTACTGGAAGTTGACATTCCAGGTCCAGAAATAAAAAAATAGTGACGAAATCAGTATTTTGATTGTTCGGGTAGCTGATCGAATGCCATTTCGGGTTCTGAAAAGGACCCAAAACCTTGGGGTTGAAATGAGTACTGCAAATTTAGCAAATAGGCCAGGTTTTGCAGGTAGTCGTTTCACCTATAACAAGAACCAACTGTAATCAAAAGAAAAAGAGATCTACTCCAAGTACAGCATCTTAAAAGACAGGGTTGAACTATGCCAACTTGAAAAGAACCTCACACTTGATTACTAGTTCTGGTGCAGATGAAACATGTAGGTGCTTTTAATCCCAGAAGGTCTTTTTTTTTCAGACACATGTAGGATTAGGAATGGAAGATAGACATGTTTTATTTGAGAACGGTTTTTGCAGAGAGCTGAATAATCTAGGGCCTCCACTTTCAGGTACCAGGGCATGGAGGGTTCCCAATCAGAGGTGTTTCCAAAAGGAAATGGAACCTGGAACAAATGAAGGAACAACAAGGCCCCTCAAAGAGTCCATCGGTCGCCGAACCATGTGACAGACCCAGAGGCCACTCCGGCACCACCCGTACGACTGCCTGTTCAGCTCTGCCAATGAGCCAGATGCTGCTGCTTGGAAGAATTTCTTCCACAGCTTGATGTCTAGGTCTTGTGATTCCTGGCCAAAGAGGGGTGGCACGACATGCCAGGATGAATGGAACTACGGAGCCTTGCTACAATATTTCCCCTTGAAAACGTTGTTAGATTAAGGACATTTAAAAAAAAAAAAAAATCACCTGAATTTTTCAACACAATGTTTTTTCCAAAAACGCTGCCCTCCTCCCACGCGACATACACGTTTGCACTAAATACAAAGGCATAGCATGTCATTAGCTTACTTTGACTCTTATGTGGCTCAGTAGGGATGGGGAACCTCGGGTCTGGGTGCCAAATGCCACCCATGGCTAATTTTTATATGGTCCATTTCCAGTGTCTGGACCTGGCCTCCTGATCCAATTTCTACTCACAAGCACTGGAAGACTGAGTTCAAGGTAAGGGGCATGATCACAAGGACAGGAGAGAGATCCATGATATGGGCCTACCTCTTCCTGAGCTCACATATCCCGCCCAACTCCTATGTGGCCCTCAGAGCTTGTACTAATTTTCAAAATGGCCCCTGGGAGGGCAGGCTCCCCACCTCTGCGGTACGGCATAAATATTCCTGCTATTTGAGAGCCCGTGTGTGGTTCCCGGGTTGGTCTCAGAAGTAAAAGATGGGGACAAAGTGTTTTATAGGTCATTTGAGATCTTTTACTGGACCAACTTCCGTTGGTGAGAACATGCAAGCTTTCAGGCCACACACAGCCCTTCCTCTGGCATTGCTATTTGAGAGACAGAAGTTGGTGATTTTCTTTGCAACGGATGCATCCATACTGCCTACTGGAGACTAGCTTGCAGTTGCAATCTCCCAGTAAACCACAATTTCCCCCTTGGCCACCCCTGCTTTATAATATAGTATAGTATAAACATATCAGAGTTACTATAGTGGACACTGAAGGCTTGGTTTATCGAGACAAGTCAATGGGGGCTTTGCTATTGATTTTAAAAGGAATAGGAACTGGCCCTTGGGGGGTACGATGACTTTCTTAGACTTCATCCTCACTCATTGGGTGTTTTTAAATGAGCAAGGCTGGGTGTGTGTGTGGTCGATGCGTGGGGTGGCAGTGGGGCCCCCGTGTACACAAAGTGCACGGGGAGGTTTTCAAACAAGTGGCTCCAGGCACGGGAGGCAGACGCAGCTACCCTGGCCTGCATCGGGAACTCCAGATTTTTCAGGAGTACTCCGCGCACACCCATGGGTGGCTGGTGAAAGAGTCATTGTGCCTCCCCAAGCACCAACTTCAAACAAGCAGTTGGACGCGTGGACAGTGGGGGAGGGGGCCATGTGTGAACACGTCTCTTTTTAAAACACCCATTAATGTCCACTTGGACATCATTATAGTGGATAAGTTTCTTCCCCATGCAGTTCTAGGCCGCCATGGGCGTAGGGGCTTATCTGAATGAAGGGGATCCAACATCCCCTACCAATTTTAGCCCAAAGTTATGCCAATTAATATCCATGGGAGATTTGCAATTGACTTCTGTGACTTCAGGATTGAATCTTTAGAAAATAGTTTCTCCCTTTGTTTTTCTGTAGGGTGCATTGAGCTGGGGTACTTAGAGCGAGCCTGTTTTTCTGTTCTCTGCGCTGGCTTTATTTTAAAATCACACTGTACATATGGGGTACATCAAATTCTTGTGTAAACGCAGGCAAGAAAAAGCAGTAAGAGGAGGGGGGGAAGCTTCCCTTTTGAGAGGAACCAAGATTAATTCCATTTAAAACCATCTGCAACATTGAATTGAAATGAAAGCACAACATAAGGCAAAATTATAGCATTTAATAGACTTTTCTGTTCTTGGGCTACTACCTACACACACATTCTAAGTAATCAAGTGTTGCCGTGTTTCCTTTTTTTTTTGAAATAAAAATAAAGATCCTCCTCCTCCTCCATTATGTTCAATGGATTTGTTTTCTGTCATTGTTAAGACCTAATGGTACCGTTTAAAGTGCCGGACTTGATGCCAAAGTGGCCTGTACGGACCCCCACCTCCCCTGTTGCTCCCCTACATGCGATAGCTTTAAAAAATAAAAAGCCAGAGCGTCAGTTGCTTTAATTTAACCCGAAGGACGCAGTCTGTCCCACACAGAGTCCTTCTTAAAAGAGGAAAGAGGCAAAAGAAATAGTGTTAAATTGGAACTAAGACTAACGAAAATGCCTTAAAGAGAAGACCGGGCTCATCTTTCCTTGCTGCTTGTTTGGTAAACGAGCTGTTTGCATGTTAATTGTCAGGCTAATGGGAGAAACCGTGAAGGGCTTTGGCCATGCCACCCTGACCGGCAGCGATCTTAGCAGACCTCACAGATTAAGGAGGGATGGGTTGAACCAGTAGTTGGTGGAGATTTCTACCAGGACCATTTTTGCCTGTTAGGAAGATGTCATGGTGACAAACATGTGCGCTCGTTTTTTCGCCAGCAGGTTTTCATCTGGCTAGTAATCATAAAACTTGGTAACAACGACCAAGGTTAAAAAAAAACAAAAACCCAGCCATGACGCCGTTCCCACAAACCCGTTCTCCTATCGCCTCAATTTTGTGAGATTGCAATCACATATTTTAACTGTTCCCATGTTCACCCCCATGCTTTAAAAGCCACCACCCGTATTCCTGTGGCCGCTCATAGGAATCCCATGATGCTCCGCGACTTTTCTATGTTGTTCTTTTGCAGTACATTGTGGACTAACAGTGGGATAAATCCCTTCAAATGATACAAAAAAAAATGTATGTGAAGGAATAAGCATGATTGTTAAGCCTTGGTTTCTGAGCTGATTGATAAGGGGTCTAGAAAGAAAGTCTTATGATGGAAAGGTTGAAGGAACTGGATATGTTTAGTCTAGCAAAGAGAATACTAAGAGGAGACATTAGTGCAGTTTTCAAATATCTCAAGGACTGTCACAACGAAGACAGCAAGGAACTGTTCATTGCTACAGAGGGCAGGAGTCGAAATAATGGGCTCAAATTACAAAAAGGTAGATTTTGGTTAAATACTGGGGACGGTGGAGGGAAATAGTAACAGTAAAAGCTGTGCGGCAATGGAACAAGTTACCTAGGGAGGTTGTAGGCTTGTCATCACTGGAGGTTTTCAAAAAGAGACTGGACAGTCATATGACAGGGATGATGTAGCTGTTGACTAGGTGGCCCTTGAGGTCCCTTCCAGATGTATGATTTGATGATTCTATGAAATACACATGACACCTCTGGCATCCTGTGATCAGACCTCTTCACAAAATAAAAAAAAAAAGTGGGGGGAAGAGATTCTCATGGACTTAGCATCTCATGCAAGTGCAGTCGAGGTTGTCCAAGGGACCCAGTACTGATGAGCATATCCTTTGGGCAATATCCTATACACTGAACTCTAGTCTCCTTTGACTAGTAAAGTTAGCCACAAGAACTCAGTTCTAGGCATGAACTCCCCAGGAATTGGGGGCAAGTCAGAAGTTGGTCTAATTAGGGGCATCTAAAGTTCGGATGTCAAAACCCTTAATCACGTGTTTGGCTGTTGTGTCTTACAAACAAGATACTATAACAATCCCAACACCTATTCGGCCACCCGTTCAACACGCGATGTGAACATCGTTGCATCACAAGGTTAGTTAGTTTATTAATTCGGCACTAGCTTTCGCCATGGCCTTAAAACATCATAAAATAAAATGCAATACAATACAAAATACAGAATGCAAAATAGAGATATAACTAAATGTTACAAGATTATCTGAATACTACCTACAAACGTTAATTCATAAAATAAACATTGCCCCCCATACCCTTCCTGTGACCTATGGTCACTGGAAGGACCAAACAGTTGATCAACCCCAAATTGCAATGGACATCGCTGTTTAATACTTCTTTGGTTCAAACGTCTCAATTTTAGCGAGTTAGGAGGTCACTTCCTCCCGGATTTTTGCCATTAAAAGCGCAAAGGAGGCTACCCATTTAATCCTATGTTCCAATTTTGTGAACAAAAGAGACAAGATTTGAAGGTGGAGTGAAAGTTGTTCCTTTCCTATCAACAGTGGTGCATCACAAGGACTGTTTTCATGTTTCAGCTGAACAGGTGGCCAATGTTGTGTCTAATGATAGCGCATGGTGTGTTAGCAGGTACAACATGGGGAACGAAGCGGCAGCGCTTGCGTGCTGAGATTGGGTGGTGAGCAAAGCACTGATTTGCTCCAAGGTGGGCTGTGTGTCTAAGCACCACCACATGGTGAACACAGGGCCAAACCTGGGTTCATATCAAGGTCAAAACACGCATTCAGACACCTGTTAACATTATGGTCCTTTTTACATAGACACCGTTGTGGACCCGGTGGGTGGAGGTGGATGGGTGAGCACACCCACTGCACATCCACCGGCGCCGTGCCAGGAGATGTTCACATGGATGCTGCCGTGGGGGGTTGTGGGAAGTCAAAGGAAGACCCGGCAACCACCCATTGGGCACCCACCCACCCAGGGCTACACTGAGCACACACTCATAAAGTTCACACAGACAACCTGCACACTGAGTAGAGGGAAAACCACGCCCAGCTGAGTGATGTTACAACATGGCCGAGTGAGGGCAAATGAAGCCGCAGCACATGGCACTGCATCAACACTGCCAGACTCTGAACGGGCGGGGGAGGAGGGAGCTGGAAGGTCAAGAGATACAAAGAAGCAGCCCAAGTCAAGCCCTGAGACACCGGCCAGACCGGGCATCACAGAGCCCCAGAAACCCCAGACCCCGTCTGCAGACCATACCTCACACAAGCACACAGGGGAACCAAGCAGGGAGAGGGAGCGGGGGGACCAAACTGGGGATGGTGGGGCAGGAGAGAGCATAGTACACACAACAAAAAGGTGAGTCCCGTAAAGGGTGGGGGCCACACCAGCCCCCCTGGCTAGGACCACCGCCCATGGCACCCCCCCAAACCCCAGGACACCATGCATGGGAAAGGGCTGCAGAGGTGACAGTGGCAGCCTCCAAAGCACAAGCAGGAGCCAGGGTTGGGGTCACAGAGAGGAGAGGCTCTGTCCAACAGTGACAACCCGGCTGCAACGCACAAAGCATGGGGTGCACAGGACTCAGGCACAGTCCCATACAATGCCAGGGAAGGGGGAGGCCAGAGACATCATGGTCCATGAGGAAAGGCAGCCCCCCACCCAGCCCGCCCGCCCAAACAACAGGAAAGAGGGGACAGGACACCAGGGCCGGCACACGTGGGGGGAGGGGGCACATGGGGCCCGACGCAAACAGTGCAGGTGGCAAGACCAAGGCAACAGGGGACAAAGGGGTAACCCACGGAGAACACACAGATATAAAGGACAGCCATGGGGAGGGGGGAAACACACATATACAGACCCATGCCCTGTCAGACAACCACCCCACACCAACCTCACACGGCTCACACAGAGGGGAACACCAGAGGGAAGGAGAACACAGACACCAGGGGGGAACAAAGCTGAAAACACTTGAATAGAAAACACCAAGCGCTACAGGCTCAAGTTAATGAACAAATAAATAAAAAGAGAGGCTACAGGCCATTGGGATCAGCACCCTCAGTAGGGCCGGTGACCTCGGACTCATCTACACCTGGGCATGATCGAACTGGTGCACCCACTGGAGAACATGCCGGAGCATCTGACCCACCTCCTCCTGCTCCCTAGTCCTCTCGTTAATCATCGCCTGCACTAAAGGAGAGAGGGGGCCGCACCATTAGGGCAGACCACAGGCTGAAACATCCAGGGAGCCCACAGAAAAGGGGGGTGGGGTGGAAGGGGGAACACGCACACAGGGGTAACTCACAGATCTCTTGGTACACCCACGCCCCAGCACGAAGATCAGACGCCACCCACTGGAGGTGACCAACCATCTCCCCCAGCCGCAGCGCAGTCAGGAACACAATCACAGCAGCTAGAAAGGAAGAGGAAGTGGGAGATAGGGGAGCGGGAATGTCACCACCCTACAGCACAGAACACCGCAACCGATCCCACCAGCCCTCTCCCCGCCAGTGACAGGAGAGGAAAGCGCCCCAGAGGCAGCCAGTCAGGAGCCCTCCGATTGTGATGCCCATCCATGGCTTCAAGAGTAGGAATGGGGGAACACGCACCTTGGGGTTGGAACCAGAGCGAGACCAGGGCAACGTAAAGGAACAGTATCACACACAGAGATGCAAGGACCATGCCCCGGGGAGAATGCAAAACCGCTCAAAGCCAGGGGTAGGGCCAACCAGGGATGGAGCCCCATGACAGGAGGCAAGGGGGCGATGACAGTGGGCACCTGAAGTCATGCACAAGCATACAGCCTCGGTGCATGGCCAGCTAGGTGCACGACTGCAATGAGAGCCGTAGCAGCCCCGAAACATGTCATGGGGCACATGGAGCAAAGTGAACACTGCTACAAAGAGGAACACCTGGGGGCTGAAAACCAAGCTGCGGCAGGATTACCCAGTGGAGACTCAGCACCCCATCACACTTAACCGCCCGCTGAAGGAACCGGAATGCACCCCTGTTTCCCATGCAAGGATGCACGAGTACCCGCATGGCACATGCACAGGGCCCAACCACACCCCCAAGGGCCCGGTCACCCGTGGCCCCCGAACCCTTGGGCCAGTTGCAGAAGGTGATATGCAGGATCCTGCTGCAGAGTAACAACCAGAGGGAATGCAGTAAGAGCTGCACGAGGCTGCACGGTGCAAGGGCAGCGCACAGCGCTGGAGCTGGGAGAAACCCTCCCCATTGGAAAGGGTGGTCGATACAGCAGCACGCCCAACATGCCGATGACAAGGTGCCCCCATTGGAGCAACCATCCTGCCTTACCGCAACTCGGGGCAGCCCCAAAGCCACGAGCCCCACAAACCTCACACAGAACACCAGCACCTGCATGGTGAGCAGCCGGTGCAAAGGACCCACAGATTCCACAGGAGAACAAAGGCAGCTAAATAGGACAAAACATTTATTGGAAGAGGGATTGCAAGGTGAACCACAGGCCAGAGGGAGCTGATGCCAGGGACACGGGGCTAGCACAGCAGGGTGCAGGCGCAGAACTGCAAAACTAATATAAGGGGTTCGAGGGGTTCGTCAGCAGACCTGCCAGGAAAGCATCTGACATGAGACCCATAGACCCCCTCATCAGAAGACAAATGGATTGGCGGAGGGTTCATGCAGTGGGGCAGAAGACAGCATGAAGGCCACGGGGAAGCAGGAGTGCCGGTCCATCACAGGGATAGGGGATTCACAATGGAGGCTGCAGCAATGGCAGGATCATGGTGCGGGCGCTGGATGCATGGGGAAAATGACCCTCTGGACAAGGCCCTCCCAGGCAAAGAGGCCCTGGTGGTATCCGCGGGCATGCATGTGGACATCCACCATGAAGAGGGGCAGAAGGGGGTGGCCCATGGGATCAGCTGCCCCGACATCTGAACGGCTCAGCACAGCTCTCAGGGAAGCCATCTCCAGCTCTGTGGGTGCCCCGTTCAGGAAGGGACCACCGACCTCAGAGGGCAACAATCCCAGCTCATCAAGGTAGTTTTGGCAATCCAAACAAGGACGTGTGAAGCCTCGGTCACAGGACACTGGTGTAGCAGCTAGCAACATAGGGACCACCAGCCTGGAGGGCCAAACCTAAGTTGCGATGACCACCTCACGAGCAGCAGCTAGCTCCCGGGGTTTCCATGGCAGCACAACAGCAGGTAGGGGTCCACCGTTATGTTGGCGTTGGGGTGCAAAGCCAAGCTCCCTGAACCACCTCTGGCACTCAAGACCCCCAAAGGGGTGGCCCATCAGCCACACGTACCAGGACAGGATAATGAAGCCATCACCCACAGCAAGGGGTCGCTCATCAACAGCTGCACATCGCTGTTCATGGTGGCACACACCGGCCATTCATCGGCCCAATGGTCGAAGGCATTCGGGGACCCATTTTGCCATCCACTTACCTGCCTCGCTGCTGCGGGGGCTTGTGAAGCTCTGCTGCCGGCGGGGGGGGGGGTTTGTGCTCCGTCGCTCCGCTGCCTTGCTGCCCCGCTGCTGCTGGCACCACCGCCGCTGCTTGCTGGACCTGCAGGGGGGAAGAACAAGCCGTGAGTTGGGGAGCTAGAGGGGGAATCGCAGAGGCCAGCCACGTGGGCTGACCTGTCCCCTCCCCCCCACCCGGAAGTAGCTGGGGGTTAAAAACCCCGGGACCAGCGGCCGAGCCGCAGGCCGTGGCCGCAGGCTCTCGGCCGAAGGGCCACGGCCAAAGGACGCGGCACTTTTGGGGCACTTCGGGGGCTGCAGGGGGTGGCAGGGGGCTGTTATATTTTGCGGGCTTCTTTTGTACAGGGCTAGGGTGGTAGGGTGGGGGTTGTAGGTAAGGGGTGGGTAAAAGGGGGGTGGCCCAGTGACTCCCCTTGGTGAGAG
>QEPC01011609.1:833794-868027 GCA_003113815.1 Sphenodon punctatus | reverse complement strand
GGGGTGCCTTCCTGGAGGTCCCCCGTGTTAAGCGGGGGGCCACGATGGAGAGGGCATTCTCGGTGGTAGGGCCGCGGCTTTGGAACTCCCTTCCGGAGGAAGCTCGCCTGGCTCCTAGCCTATTAACATTCCGGCGTAATTGTAAGACCTGGCTGTTCGCCCAGGCCTTTGGGAGGGAGGGGTAGGGGAATGTTTTAGTTCCCCCACCTATTTATATTTATATTGTTTTTTTGCCCTGTTTTAATATTTTAATATGATTGTGAATTTTTTTTAAAAAAAAATTTAATTTTTTTTTATTGTATGTTTTAATGTTGTGAGCCGCCACGAGCTGCATGGCAGGAGGGGTGGGATAGAAATCTATAAATAAATAAATAAATAAATAAATGACCAGATACATGGCTAGACCTGACCACTACAGAGGAAACAAGCAGGAATACACCAGCAGTGGATGGTGAACGGCTGGAAATGAGCTTGGAGGGAGCCAGAGCTCTCGGCACTCAGACGGGTTACCTTGGCAAGCTGATAGTGGCCTGGCATGGTCTGGGAACATCACACACACACACACGCACACACACAGAGGGCAGACACATTCCTGTCCAATAAGAGGGTGGGATGACGGCCAGGGGCCGGGGGAGGAAGAAAAGGCGAACTGGAAAGGGGCCACCGTATTAGGGCACATCTGAGCAGAACGGCCATAGACGTTTGTTCAGCTGGCCTGCTGACAGGGGGGGCCCAGATGCATACCCCATGCCCAACATACAGATGAGGGGCCCAGTAACCACAGGGCGGGGTGGGGACAAGGTTTGGGGTGCATGGCCTTGGTGGTCCTACATCACTTTGCATGCGGGCTAAGGACAGTAGCTGAGTTGTCAAGGCTTCCAGGTGCCGTGCTGTGCAATGGGTTTGCATCACTGAGACTCCGAACAGGTGTGCATGCCACACCCATATAGAGGAATCAACCGCATCGGTCCTGTGACAGTTAACCCATCGATATATGGGAGCTAGTTCGCCTGCAAGGGCGTGGCAAGTTGGTGGTGTTCGAGAAGTGGAGAGTAAGCGGACGGTGATAGAGGGAGTGAAGAGAGTGAATTGGTGGCATGTTGAATGGGACAGAGAGCTGTGTGAGCGAGCTGGGGGGTGGGTTTGGGGTGCAAGTGTTGCTAGTGTGTGTAGGTCGTGCTGTGCATTGGAGACCATTTGGAGTCAGTGTCTTGGAGAGAGTACACAGGGTGATTGGTGAGTGTGAGGGTATGACACTCCAGGGCGTGTGGGGGAGCGGTGGTGATAGTGTGGTGTGCTGCCTGTGGGTGTGAGGGTGTGTGCAAGGGGTGCGGTCACTGGGTGGTTTGCTAGATCAGGGTTCACAGGGTGCGTTGGCTGGTTGGGGGCCGGTGAGTGGTCACAGGGTGTGGTGGTCGGTTCGCAGGGAGTGGACACAGTGGTGGGAGCACGATGCCCGTTGTAGGCATCCCACAAGTGTGATCTGCCCTACTCGCCATTCCGGCAGCATGCTTCGATCTCCTGGAGCAGGCGTATGTTCAGTGGTCCGAACTTCCTGCTCCCAGCCACCCGCTGGTACAACCATGTGCCACGCCGTGGATGGGCTGCCGACCTGCACCACGTGGCAATGGTGCAATGGGTGAGGAGGGTGCAGGCCAGGCACCTAGTGATGGCAGGGACAGCAGCATCACAGTACATCTGTCTCATCCTCTCCAGGTTACCCCTGAACATTTATGGCTGTCGGGTGACCCTACCCATATGATGGCTGGGCTGGATGTGGTCACGGAGCAATGACTGTGGGAGACCATACTGGCGATCTGGACCAATGAGAAATGGACCAACCACTTCTGGATGACCTGCTCCTTGCTGAGCCGGCTTGCAGAAATCCACCTCTGGAGGAGTTCCCCCAACATGCGGCACCCACTACCTCCTGGAATGCGGGTGGTGATGGCGGTGTGGCGCCTGGCCAACCCTGATTCCTGCCAGAGCATCGTGAAGCAGTTTGGTGTGGGGGCCTCAACCATTAACAGGGCACTGGACGATGTCTGCAACCTCATTGTCCAGCTGCTCTTTGTGCGGGTCATCCAGCTACGGAACCTGGAGGTGGTGATCAAAGGCTTTGAGGCAATGGGTTTCCCACATTGCATTGGCGCTATAGACAGCACACATATCCCCATCTTCTGACTTCCCCACAGCAAGATCAACTACCTCAACAGGAAGTGCGTGTTCTCCATAAACCTGCAGGCAGTCGTGGACCACCGTTGTCTAGTCACAGATGCCTACACGGGCCAGTCGGGGAGTAGCCATGATGCTCGGATCCTGTGCTCCTCCCCCTTCTATGCCAGGATGTTCGATGGGGAGATAGCCCCAAACCTGTTCAGGATTATCAAAGGGGCTTCTATGGCTCGTTGTTATAGGGGATCCCACCTACCCTCTGACCCCCATGACTGATGAGGGCCTATCCTGTGACCCGCACCTCCAACCGAGTGCTCTTCAATGAGCGCCCAGCCTCTGCGAGGTGTGTGGTGGAGAGGGCCTTTGGCCTGCTGAAGATGATGAGGTGGCGCCCCTTGCTGAACCGGAGCCAGTTCGACCTCTAGCACACCCCCACCCTCGTCCTGATGGCCTGTGTACTCCACAACATATGTGAGACTCATGGGGCTGCCTTGGACAATCCCCCTCCGATACAGAGAACTAGCCCTGTGCCTCCACACCAGCATGTGCAGGGTGGGGCCTTCAGGCGGATCTCCAGAGAGAACAGAGACGCCCTATGCAGGCGCATAGTAGCCCAACTGACAGAGAACTGAACTTTGCCTCTTGACAGACCCTTTCCATGTGTCCTGTAACACTGTATGCCTTACTTCTATATACTTTCAGCCCCTGTATCTGCTTTTGTCTGCTTTGCTTTGTGTCCTTGCTACCCCCCCATGGTCTGTCAGTGGGTGTTGCACCAGGTTGGGTCCCCCATCCCCCCTGAAATGACAAGGTTCCCCATTGCTGCACCCTACTACCTTGTGCCCTGGACATCCAGTGAAAGCACCGATGTGGTATCCCCAGTAATGGTGCTCTGATGGTCCTGGTAGTGTGTCCGTCCGTGCTCCCGTACACCATTCCATCTGCACATTGCGGGAGAGATATGACACCCTGTTGAGCCCCAGGAGCTGTCTTGGAGGAGTTTGTGCGGTGGTTAGGTTGCAGGGATGTCAGCTTCCCGAATCTGCTGTTGTTCCATCACCAATCCCATCACTCTTTGGGGATGACATCGGACACCGGCATCCCTGGAACCTTACACCACTCTATCCTCCCCATGGCAGGTCCTGTGACTCTACAGGGTGCCATCCCATTCCTCCATTCCATTTAACCATTTGGCTAGTCACCTACAATGTACCTCTGCCCTTCATCATGGAGGCCGCTACTGGGTTCTTTGGCCCTTCGTACCCTTAGCTGTGTGGTCTTCTACTTCCTGGCAGCAGGTGGTGATCCCTGTGGGGTGTGCCCCCACCCCTCCTCGGATGTATTTGCAGGGTGACTCTCCTCCACGGGTGCAGTCTGGGTCCGTACAACAGGTCTGTACAGTCTGTTGGCATCTGTGGCCTGTGCCTCTGCCAGCGGTCGCCTGTGCGTGTCTTTCACCCCTTGCACAGTGGGTGATGCATCGGAGCCGTGGCCTGGTTATCTTGGCCACTTCTCATTTTGACTGGCCCGTGCCTTAATGGATACAATGGTCCGACAGGTAGGGGTGTGCACCAGGGTCCCATGTCGTGTTCGCTGTCGCTTTCGTTTTCGTTTTTTAAAATTGTCGTTTTTGTTATCATTATTAATGACAATGTCATTTGCATTATCATTGCTGTTATCGGTATCGGTACCTGTGATACCGTTACAAGCGAAGATTTTATTTTTGGTATCGGTATCAGTTTAATATCTATCTACATCTAAGGGAGACGGGAAGGGAAAAAGTAAACTATCGATTATCTAATCAATTATCTATATAACTATTCTAATCTAATTCTCTCTCTCTCTCTCTCTCTCTCTCTCTCTCTCATGTATACTACCTATGTCTAAGTAATGTACGGGGGATGGGGGGGGAGGTAAAATGTAGGGTATGAGGAAGGAAAGGTATTGGTAATACAATGAGGGCTAGGGGGAATTTTTTGTGTGCAAGCACCACAGTTCTGTAAACGCAACCTGACAAGCAGAGCTCTCACAGAACAGAGAGAAAAAGCCTGGTCCTCCCATTATAAAGGGTTGCAGTGCCCTCCCCCAGAGCCCCCCTGATTGGTTGTGGGAGGCAACAGGCATTGAGCAATCACAGAGTGCCATGAAACTGCTGGAACTTGTTTACGCTGCTCAACGGTCAGCGATACATTCATCAGATACTGCTGAGCTGCTCGCTTCTCCCAACACAGACACAGTTCAGGAGTTCAACCCTGTTTAGGGCTCCAAGATGTCTGCTCTCTCCTCCCCTCTACACATTTTCCCTCAAAAATCCAACTGCCCGAGCACTAATCATATCGACAATGATAATGGCATTGCCATTTTCGTTATCGTTATTCTCGGTTTTGGTTTTTGTTATTGTTATTCTTGGTTGTCGTTTTAGTTATTGCAATAATGAAAATGAAAACAACAATTTTGTTATTGTTATTGTAATAATGAAAACGACATGCACACCCCTACCTCGGTGACAAGGCACACATGTGAACTGCCAGGTCTGCCTGCCCAGCTGCTTTTTGTCACCGGATCCCTGTCAGCAAACAGCGATGTGGTTTGCTGCCAGGTTCCTATCATCCCTTGGATCCCCCTGTACAGACTCCAAGACAGACAGGTATATTAATATTAGGGATGGGCAAACGCGGTTCGGAAGTTCGGAGTTCGGACTGAACTCAACCAGTTCAGTCGACCGAACCAAACTTCCAAACCGAACTTGATTTTCGAACCAAACCGAACTGAATTTCCGAACTTGGCTCTGTTTGCCCATCCCTTAGAGATAATATTCCATTTAGTTCAATGGGGTTTGAATTTCCAAACTTTGTTCAGAAGCTCGGAGTTCGGACCGAACTTGAATAGTTCGGTCGACCGAACCGAAATTCCGAACTGAACTGAATTTCCGAACTGAACCGAAATGAACTGAATTTCTGAACTCGGTTCTGTTTGCCCATCCCTAGTTAATATATACACATTTATTCAGGGACTATTTACAGTGGGTGGGGTTAATTGTTTCCTGGGTCTTCCCCTTCCCCTCTTGACGGCACCATGGGGGGATGGCTCCTTGTGGACCTTGGTAGCCGCTGCCCGCTGTGACCTTCGGCTGCCTGGCCCGGGCTCTCCTTCCTCCACCGGCTGCTCCATTGCTGGGTCTGGTGGTAGCTCATGTGGTTGAGACACATAGATTTAGCAGTAGCGGGTATCTGATCCCTGTGCCCTTGTTCATGTGCCCCCATATGACACCTCCCTGTGTCCATCACTTCTTCCCGTGCTACCATACTGCCCTTTCTTGTGCCTGGCGGGTACCTTGTCTGTGTTCCCCCCTCCCCCTGTGTCGGTCGGCCACCATCTGTTTCCTGTGCTTACCTGAGAACGTGGGGCAGCCTGCCTTGGCAGTTGGGTAGCTGTGGGTGCCGGGATGTTCTGGGGTGGCTGGGGGCCCAGGAGGGGGGATCGTGGAAGGTGCTGGATGGGAACTGGGAGTGGCGTGGACTGTCCAGAGAGACCCCCTTGGTGTTGCTGGGGGGCTATGGGAAAGAGGGGACCCATATGGTCTCAGGTGGGGTAAGGTTGCTGCTGGGGAAACCAGGAGTGGCAGATGATCTGGGGAGGGGGCACAGGCACTTGTGGGAGGGCTCTGTGGTGTTGCTATGCTGCCAGTTCTCCTACCACAGCAGGAGGGCCCATGTCTTTGAGGCCCCCCGGGTTTCCCGGGTGTCGACCATGAGGCGGGCGTTTTCTGTGGCTGCACCGTGGCTGTTGAACTCCCTCCCATTGGAGGTCTGCTTGACCACCAACTTCCCCTCTTTCCATAGACAGTAGGAGTGGGACATCAGGTCAAATACCGGCTACCGGATTTACCAGTTACCGGATTCACAAAAACTGGATTGCCGGATTTGTACCGGTTTACCGGTACTGGATTTGTTCCATTTATTTCAATGGGGAACTGTCCCCATTGAAATCAATGAGAAAAAAACAAAAAAAACCCTCCCCCTCCCAGACTGTGCGGGTGGAAGGGGGGGCACCCCCCACCCACCCTGCCCAGCCTGGATTAACATTTTTTTTTTTTAACCCTAAGTCCCTACTAGTGCGGGCTCTGGGCCGCCGCCGGCGACCCGGAGCTCGCACCAGCAGGTACTAGGGTGATCCCTGGGGTAGGGGATGGTTTAACACACACCCCACCCCAGGGATTACCCTACCTCCCCACCCAGGGATTGCCTACCTTGCACTCTGGATGGCGGCGGTGGCAGTCCGACTCCGGCGGCTTCAGCACTGGCTGTGGCTGCCGGCTTCAGCACTACTAGGCCTTCCGTGGAAACCCAGAAGTTCACCGGAAGACCTAGTAGCACTGAAGCCAGCAGCCACAGCCAGCGCTGAAGCCGCCGGAGTCAGACCGCCGCCACCACCCGGAGTGCAAAGTAGGCGATCCCTGGGTGGGGAGGTAGGGTGATCCCTGGGGTGGGGTGTGTGTTAAACCACCCCCACCCCAGTGATCACCCTAGTACAACCTACCTACCTGCTGGTGTGGGCTCTGGGTCGTTGGTGGCGGCCTGAAGCCCGCACTAGCAGGGACTTCGGGGGAAATTTTTTTTTTAAAGCCAGACTGGGCAGGGTGGGTGGGTGGGTGTCCCCCCTTCCACCCATGCAGCCTGGACTGGGGAGGGAAAGTGGGGAGTTTTTTTGTGTGTTTTTTTACATCGCAGTCATTCATTTGAATGGCCACAATGTAAAAAATCCAGTACGGGGAATCTGGTAAATTACCCCAGTTTATCGGGTTTAATCTGATACTGCCGGTACACCAAATACCAGGCAGTATCGGATACTGGAAGATCCGGAATTCCCATCCCTAATAGACAGTGTAAGACCATTGCTGTCCCCTTTACTGTTGATTTGTTGCCCTTGATGGGGGATGGGGCAACCTGCGCTGTTGTGCTCCTGTCCCCTTTGTGTCACCCCACCATCTCTTGCCACTGTGCCCTTGTCTGTGTGAACCTACCACCGGTATCCTGGTGACCAGGCTCCAGAATGGCCTCCAGTTCCTCCACATCCTCCTCCTGGGTCACCACTTCCTCCTCCTGCACCTCCAGGTCCCCTTGAGCTGTGGGGGCAATAGTGATCAGTCAGTTCCACCGTGCTTCCCTGCTGGGGCCCTGACTGGCCTGGACCATGCCCCACCCCCTTCCATGGGGTTGTTCTCTTACTTGGATCATAGTCTTCCTCCTCCTGGGGGGCATCCCTGGTGTATGGCTCCTCCCCATGCACCCCCTGTCTCTGTGGGTTATGGGGGCACAGGCGGAGGGTGATGTTTCCAGTATCGGTTTCCAGGGACACCTCCTCCACCTCTAGGTTGGGGCTGTGCCCTCCTGCTTCCTGGCTGACCTCACATGGGACAGTGGGATTCCCCTGCTCTGGGGGTTCGGGCAGGGGGGTGTTGTTTTTGCCCTCTTTCTGCCCCTGGCGAAGGCTGAGCTATGGATGCGGGAGGCCACTATATCCCTGTCCACGCAAAGGAAGGAATATCTCAGCGTGAATACCCTGTTGTTGCTGTGGGCTGTTCCTTGCCCTCCCTCTTCCCCCCCCGGTGATTCTCACTGTTTTACCTAACTGCCATGGAGGCCCTCCTCGACTGTCTCCCTGGTGGTGCTGTGCTCCAGGACGTGTGTGTGTGCAGTGGCAGTGGTGGCCCCTTCCCCCGGGGTGTTGGATCAGACACCCCCCCAAGCCCCTCAGGGGTCCCCCCATGCTTGCTGGGGAGCCAGAAGCTGCTCCTCAGCTGATCCAGTGGCAGCGCAGTCAGTTTTCCTGCTTGTCTGGAGGCTTTGCTTACATTTTAACTCTCCTCCTAGAGAGCTGATGAGTCATATGTAAACAAAGCCTGCAGGGAAAGAACTCCGCAAGGGGAGGAGGGGGAAGGGGGAAAACGTCCTCCTCCTGCTGCTGCTGGTCCCCCCTCCCTCTAGCTTTCCACTCACTGACCAGAGAGTTAAAGGGAGGTGTGGACTTATAGGATTTCCCCCATGCCCTCAGGAAGCATGTGCTGGGTGTCAGTCCAGAAAAGCAGTGATTTCTGGGAGATTGGGAAGGGAGTGGGGGAGGTGCCATATGCTCTTTGGCTGGGTTCCTATGGAGAAACCCAGTCAATCAGCAAGGCCTAGGGGGTGTGTCAGGGCACCTTTTCAAAACACTCTGGCCACCCCAAAACTCCTTTTACTCCCCCTGGCCCATCCTCTACCAAAATGGGAGGAGGGAGGGAAAGAGTTCACTCTTCCTTGCTCCTTAGTTTGAGTTGGCGTCGGGACATCCAGGCGGAGATATCAGAGAGGCAGTCGACGAGGCGTGAGCGGACAGAGGAGGAGGGGGAGGGGGAAGAGAGATAGAGCGAGCTCCCCCATCCTCTTTTTTTTACAAGAGGGGAGATGTCGGTGACTTGTTTGGAGTCCCTGGCCTCCTTGTTTGGAGGCAAGAACAACAGAAGGTGGTTATCAGAGTTAGACTAGAGTGATCAGGAGGTCTCATCCTTTCAGAAATCTGGTAAGTTTTGAAAAAACAAATCCCCTGCCCTGATCTCCTGTACATTGTTTGTTTGCTTGTGCTTCCTCTTGTCCTCTTCTATCCCTCCCACCCCCATGCATTACAGGCAGGGGTAATTACTAATTTTGTGAGCCCAGTTGGAAGGGCTGTGTTGCCTCACCTCTTATACTTTAAAATATTTTTTTGGCCCTTGCTGTTTTAGTTTTTCACCCTGTGTGAGACCCTATCACCCCAATTGTCTGCTTTCTGATTTTTTTTGGGGGGGTGGGGCGGGGGTGGGGGGTTGGATGAGGCTGGATGGAAGGGTTTCTAATCTTTGCTGGAATGTTCACTGCATTTAAAATGGCCCCTTTTTCAGTACCAGTTTCAAGGCTTTTCTGCTGCAAGAAGGCCACCATGCCACATGTTGGTTCACTAATGAGTAGTCTTTGCATGAATGTGTGTTCCCTGTCTGATAAGTTTAGTTTGCAATAGAACTGCGTAGCATGTTCTGGGGGACAAGTGGAACTTCATGCTGCTGCTTTTGTGGTGTGCTAAAGACTTAACATAATATTTTTGGCTTGAGATGGTTTGCTTTGCTTGCTCTGTGTTTGCATGTGCACTGCTGGGGTTCCCCCTCCTCCCTCTGCCTGCAGTAGGATCTGATCGGACTGGGAGATAAAGCTGTTTGTAAACAAACAACTCTTCCCCATGTGAGCAATCAGAAGGTTTTTACTTTGTAAAGAAGGTTCTTCGAGATTGCTCTCAACATTCTCATAACCAGGTTGTGCATGACATGCTCACCATATTCAAATAATAGACCATGTGATGGTCTCGAGCTCCTCTAGTATAAAAAGTACTCTCCCCTTCAGAATGACAGTTCCTTCCAACCCATTCTAGGAATATTCCATGTGGGGCTGGAAGGGTGGGTGTTGTGAGAATGTTAGGAGCCATCTCAAAGAACCTTGTTTACAAGACAGTAACCTTCTGTTCTTCTTCAAGTGACTCCTCACAGGCTACTTTTACATGGCTCCACTGGGTGGGGGGATTCATGGGCATGCCGGTGCGTGGGTGGGGTGTGCACACAGCTGTACCCCCCCACTCATCTGCACCCACGGAGCAACCGCCATTTTCTCTGGTTGCTCCGTGCAAGGGGAGAGATGGGGGTGAGTGGGGATACATGTGAGATGGACACATGCAGGCACCCCCAGTCACTGTGGGCACGTGCGCTGCATCGTTCACATGGGACTCCCCCAACCATGAACACTCAGAAATCTGTGTGCTCATGGGTGGGAGAGGCCTGTGTAAAAAGTGCCACATTCTCACAACTGTCTTATACTATCTTAGGTAGGAATTTAGGATGTAAAGCAATATCTATTCTCTCTTGGAAAATAAATCTGCAAATATGGTTCTGAGATTATTATGGCTGCTATTTCACTAACTCTTCTTAATGAAGTTATTGCTAAAAGGAATACTGTCTTTAAACCCCCGCCCCATAACTAGGTCATTTGTGCCCCCCATATAATGAATTCACACTGCCCCGGGGGCACAAATGAACTGGTTATGGGGTGGGACAGCGTGACTTGATCATGGGGGAACAACTGAACTCAAGCTGGCTGCATTTTGGGTGTCTGGTGTGTTTGATAGCAGTGCCCCTTGGCCCGCTGGAGAGGGGGGCCCATATTGGCCAGGGGGCCATTGCTGCCTAGCTACGCCCCTGCTAATGGCTAGTCTTTGCATGAATGTTCCCTCTCTGGTTGCAGCAGATGCCTTTTACATTGCAAGTTTAGTTTGCAACAGAACTGCATAGCATGTTCTGGGGGACAAATGGAACTTCATGCTGCTGCTTTTGTGGTGTGCTAAAGACTTGACATAATATTGTTGGCGGTTTGAGATGGTTTGCTTTGCTTGCTCTGTGTTTGCATGTGCAGAAGGGCTGTGCTGCCTCCTCCTATTCTTTAAAATATTTTCTTGACTGTAGCTGTTTTTCACCCTGTGTTAGACCCTGTCACCCTAATTGTCTGCTTTCTGTTTGTTTGGGGGGGAGGGGGTTTGGAGGGGGATGGATGGAAGGGTTTCTAATCTTTGCTGGAATGTTTGCTGTACTTAAAATGACCCCTTTGCCGTGTCGGTTTCAAGGCTTTTCTGCTGCAAGAAGGCCACCATGCCACACGTTGGTTCACTAATGGCTAGTCTTTGCATGAATGTTCCCTCTCTGGTTTCAGCAGATGCCTTTTACATTGCAACAAAATTGTGTAGCATGTTTTGGGGACAAGTGGAACTCCATGCTGATGCTTTTGTGGTGTGCTAAAGACTTCACGTAATATTGTTGGCTTAAGATGGTTTGCTTTGCTCGCTCTGTGTTTGCATGTGCACTGCTGGCCCTGCCTACCATTGGCCAGGCCCCACCTACTGTTGGCCAGACCCCACCTACCATTGGCCAGGCCCCACCTACCATTGGCCCCTCCCAAGTCTGGCCCTCCCCTGCGCCCCACCAGCCTTGAAACCCACCAGTCGCCACCAGTTGCCATAGTGCAGTGGAGCTATCAGCGGTTTGGCTGGCAGTACCCCGGCATGTACTCAGGGCTTGTCTGTGTCCTCCCTCCTCCCCTGTGCGGGTGGGTTCCCCCTGTCTTACCTCACTGTCAGAAGAGCTCTCCTCCATGGGTTGCGTTGCTGGGAGTGGGGGTGCAGCTGGTGCTGCATTGCGCCCTCTGCCGGAACAGGAGAGCTATCAGTAGGCATCCTGCCCCCCCGCCTGATGTTGGTGGCCCGGGTCCCCCTCCCAGGGTCCTGTTGCTTACTCTGCCCCTTCCTGCTCACTTCATGGTGCTGACTCCATTGGTTTTGTCTTGGGCTTTTCTGCCTGATGTGTTGGGAGGCAGCGCACCCATGTCCTCACTCGCTTCTCCTTTAAGGGTTCCCAGCTGGGCGTTCTGCATCTCTCCCGGTGTGTGTGTCTGCTTGTGGGCTCCTGGGGGGCTCTCTAGCCATGTCTTGCTGGTTTCGGTGGGTGTGCCTTGCCGTTCACATGGATGGCTGGGGATTGAACACCCATCTCCACCCACCTCCACCCATCTTCACCCATGGAGCATGCTAGCTCCTTCCAGGATGCTCCTTGGGTGTAGATGGGTGTAGGTGGGAGGGTCGCGGGAGCACACCCACCCACCCAGCGCTGTTCACACGGACGGACTCCCACCCATCTGATGGGTGGAGATGGGTGGGTGGCGTCCGTGTAAAAATGGACTATGTCTAAAGACACCTAAAAGCTCCCATCTGAACAACTTTCCATCTATTACACTTGGGACCAACACGGCGACCGCACTCTCTAGATGAATGTCTGTCAACTTTCTGAACAGCTTGCCTTTAAAAATGCTTGGCTACTTTTAACTTGCTAAAGCTAATTTTGTCCTCACTTAGTGATGATTTATTAATTGCCCTTTGCTGTATACGTAGGTAGAAGTGGAGGCTTAAGTACTTTTCCTAAGGGGCTACCATAGACAATTAGCAAGAAACTCTTCTGAACTTATTGTTTTTCAGCATTTCTGTAGTGGATATAAGGAGCTGCCTAAATGAGTCATACCAATGGTCCATCTTAGCCCAGTATTGTCACAAACTGACACAGCAGCAGGTTTTCAAATCCAGCTCTCCAGCAGAGGCCTCACCCAGGCGTGCTACCTGAGACCATCCAGGATCCCCAGCAGAGGCCTCACCCCGGCGTGCTACCTGAGATCCTGAATCTGAGATGCTGGGAATTGAACTTGGGACCTTATATATGCAAAGCATGCACTCTACCACCTGAGCCACAACCTACCAGCAGAGGCCTCACTTAGGCATGCTACCAGAGATGGTGGGGATTGAACTTGGGACCTTATATATGCAAAGCATGCACTCTACCACCTGAGTCACAGACCACCCCAAGTCTTCCCTGCTTCATGATCCTTATCAAGTTCACCCTCACAGCAACCCATTTTACAGATGGGGGAACTGAGGCTGAGAGATACTGGTTGTTTCCAGATGGATGAGGAGCCTGCCAGAACCCAGAGCTGCTTTGGGGGCCCAGAGCTGCCAGTTACAAGCTCCGTCCAGGTCCACATCAACCAGACTGGTGATGTCCACAGGCCTCCTGTGCTGCACCTGCCCCTGCACCATAGAGGGTGGGTGCTCACTCGACACTCTAGACTGCTGCCCACAACTCTATGGCGCTTGATGCGGCAATCTGTGACAGTAAGGTTGTGTGTACTTCTAGAAGCGCTATAGGAATGATTATTAGTAGCAGTAGTCTTCAGATATCTAAAACGTTACCCCCTCAAAAAGATGGCAAGGAACCGTTCTACATTGCTAGAGAGGGCAGGATTAGAAATAATAAATAAATAAATAACAGCAACAATGTATCTAGTGCTGTACAATTGATGGGGCTGATCCCATAGATCTCTTCCATGACTTTGGACAAGATGCATAGTCTCTCTGCGGACACAGTCCTCCATCATTAAAATCAATGGGAGTTTTACCATTTGTTGAGTTCAATGGGTGGAGGGTTGTGCCCTGTGTCTCATTTCCCTCTCTGTAAAATAGGGATAGAAGTTCTCCGCTTACTTGCAGGGAAGTTATGGGACAAGCACACAAAAGCCTGTGGGGTTTCAGGCAGTAGGAGGACAAAGAGAGGGGGGTGGGAAGGGTATAACAGTGGGCACCCCCAATTTTTGCCTGAATGAGACTTAACTAGAATACTGTGGTCCCAAACAGCACCAAAGACATACAAAGTATATTAATTATTAACCAGGATCATGACCCCATTTGTAGATGGCATGTGACCCTAATTTGGGGTGCTGACCAATGGGATAATGAAAATAATCCACAGTTTCTTTTCCCAGCCCATTGAGACCCTCGCATGAAGCAGAGCTGCTCAGAAACAATAATAGCAAAAAAAATGCACTCTAGGGATGGGCGAATGTGGTTCGGAAGTTCAGAGTTCGGACCGGACTCTGTTCGGTCGACAAAACTGAACTTCCGAACCAAACTTGAATTTCAAACCAAACCGAACCGAATTTCCGAACTCCGTTCTGTTCGCCCATCCCTAGTGGCAACACACACCAAAAAACCTGGTTTTGAATGACCGAGCTTGGTTCGGAAGTTTGGAATTCGACCGAACTCAGTCTGTTCGGTCGACCAAACTGAACTTCCGAACCGAACTCGAATTTCAAACCGAACTGAACTGAACCGAATTTCCGAACTCAAATTTCAAACTGAACCGAACCGAATTTCCGAACTCCGTTCTGTTTGCCCATTCCTAATGCACTCTTATTCAGCTAGTGCCAGCTACATAGTAGTTGGAGATTCTTAACAGATGTGATCAGGAAGGGGAGGGTCCAGATCATGGATCTGTGCCACGGATCTATTCGCTGGCTTTGTGTGTATGCTCTCATCTCTGCTTCTGTACCATGAGCTCAGTCTTCCAGTGCTTGGGAGCAGGAACTGGATCTGGAGGCCAGATGCAAAACTGGAAACTGTCCAAATAAAAACTAGTTGGGTGGCACATTTGGCCCTGGGCCTGAGGTACCCCACCCTTAACATAAAGAACAGAGAAAACACATCTCTGTAACTCTACATTACTACTACTACTAATAATAATTTATATAGCACCAGCGATATACCTGGCATTGTACAATCAATAGTAGGGATGGGACTTTTGGTTTTGCTGAGAATCAAAAGTACCCGATAATGGCTATATCGGATTAATCTGATATCTCGGTTCTTTTCTTGGTATCAGCGGTATAGGATTTTTTGCACTGTTTTTTAAATCAGATTTTTAACATTGAGGTTTTTGGGGAAACTGCAATGTTAAAAATCCAATACTGAGAACCAATAGGAGAACCGGTAGACAGAAATCTGATACTGATAAAACTGAGAACCAAGATTTTGTCCAAAGTCCCACCCCTAAGCAGGTCCCTACTCCCAAGGGGCTTACAATCTAAGAGACAAGGGAAGGGGAGACAAAGGAGAGGCAAAAATCGGGAGAGACGAGAGTACATTCACAAGGTTGAGATGTTGCAGGCGCACGTGCTTCACTTAGTTTAGTTACACTTAGTTTAGTTACAGATTCTGAATGAGGGGGGGAGAGGGCACAATTTCACTCAGGGGAGGCCTGACAGAAGAGGTAGGTTTTCGGGAGGGAGCAGAGTGAATGTATCCAGAGATGGAATTCAAGACCTTTCCCCTTTTCATGGAGGAGCCACGGCTGATCCTCAAACCATTCCACCATCCTCCCCTGTTTCTCACCCAGGGAGGTTTCATCTTTGCCTTTCCCACCAGTCTGCACCCCCCCCCCAAAACTCACGCTTCCACCTCTCTACCATTGTCCTCATTGCTTAGACAATGGGTAAAAACAGATGTGCCGCTGGCAGGACAACTCCCTGACCCACCCCAGAGTGGAAAATTGCGGGCGACATGGCGCGGGTCAGGTCATGGCACCGAACTGACGTTCCCACAGCTGGGACTTGCACGGCCCGCCTAGGGCTGAGAGCACAACAAACGTGCAGAGGGCCGGCCCCGCCCATGCTCATACCCTCCCACTAAGGGGGAGGGAGGTGCCGGGTCCAGGGTCCGCATGTGGGGGGCTGGTGCTGATGAATGCGAGGTCCGTGGTCAACAAGGCCCCGATTATCCACGATTTGATCGTGGATGGGGCCGTGGACCTCGCATGCATCACGGAGACCTGGCTGGATGATCTGGCCGGTCCAACTTTGGCGGATCTGGTTCCAGCTGGGTATGCCGTGCAGCATCAGCCCCGCATGAGCGGCCGGGGAGGAGGCGTAGCTATTGTTTTTAGGGAAGACTGGCCTGTTAGGAGGTATCCAGTGCCGGAGATTGTGGGTGTAGAGGCTCTGCACGTGGTGATCGATTTGGCTGGGGGCAAGCTAGGGGTGCTGCTGGTGTACCGGGCCCCTTCATGCCCGGCGGCATCCCTTACCGCTCTAGCGGAGCTGGCCTCGGAGGTGGTGTTGGGCTCCCCCAGGACTTTGGTTCTGGGGGACTTCAACGTCCACGCCGATGCCGGCCTTGTTGGGGCGGAGCGGGAGTTCATGGCCGCCATGGCAACTATGAACTTGTCCCAGGAGGTGATCTGCCCGACCCACGTGGGGGGACATATCCTCGACCTGATCTTCGGCTCTGGCCTTGAGGCGGGGGGTCCGGTTGTGGGGGAGGTGACAGCGGTGCCCTTGTCGTGGACGGACCATTACCTCCTTCAGGCCGGTCTTTTAGCGCGCCCCCTCCAGAAGGGGAAGGGACCAGTTAGGATGGTCCGCCCTCGGAGGCTGATGGAACCCCAGCGGTTCCAGGAGGTCCTGAGGGAGCTTACCCTGGATGTGGACGGTCACTCTGTGGATGAGCTGGTCCGGCATTGGAACATCTTGCTGGAGGAGGCCATTGACAGGGTGGCTCCGAGGCGCCTTCTGCCTCGGTCTCGTCACCGCAGGACCCCTTGGTTTACTGAGGGGCTGCGGTGTATGAAGCGTGTGGGCAGGAGGCTAGAGCGACGCTGGCGTCGGACTCGGTCTGTCTCCGATCGTCTTCTCCATAGGGCCCATTTGCGGTCCTATGTGGAGGCTGTGAGGACGGCGAGGAAGGAATTCCTCGCCGTCCTCATAGCGTCTGCGAAGTCGCGTCCAGCGGAGCTGTTTCGGGTGGTGCGGGGGCTGGTTAGTCCGGCCTCCCTCCGCCTGGATGGGGACTTGTCCCGGGCCCGCTGTGAGGAGTTTGTCATCTACTTCGCAGACAAGATCGCTCGGATTCAGGCCGATTTCGACGCTGGGTTGATAGCAGTAGGGGAAGAGCGCGGGGGGGCGGAGGGTCCGTCTGGTCCATCTTTATGGGGTGAGTTTCAGGAAGTGACGCCAGCCGATGTGGTGGATGTCCTGGGGTCTGTGAGGGCCACGTGTTGTCAACTAGATCCATGCCCGTCCTGGTTAATAAAAGCTTCCGGGGAGACGTTGGGGACGGTGCTGGCGAGGGTGGTGAATGCGTCCCTTCGGCAGGGGAGGTTGTCGCCTTGCTTAAAAGAGGCTGTGGTGCGCCCCCTGCTGAAAAAACCATCGTTGGACGTAGACGCGCTCGCCAGCTACCGACCTGTCTCTAACCTTCCCTTTTTAGGGAAGGTTATTGAGCGGGCAGTGGCGCTCCAGCTCCAGGGTCATCTAGATAATATCGGGCTCCTTGACCCTTTTCAATCTGGGTTCCGCCCCGGCTATGGCACCGAGACGGCGTTGGTGGCCTTGGTGGACGACCTCCGCCGGGAGATGGATGCGGGATGTTCGACATTTCTCATCCTGCTCGATCTCTCGGCCGCTTTTGACACCGTGGACCATGGGCTGCTGTTGAGACGACTGCGTGACCGGGGGGGTCTGGACGGGACTGTTCTTGAATGGTTCCGTTCATTCCTCTCGGGGAGGAGCCAGCGGGTGGTGTTGGGGGAGGAAACATCGAGCCCCCGCGCCTTACCGTGTGGCGTTCCGCAGGGATCGATCTTGTCTCCATTATTATTTAACATCTATATGCAGCCCTTGGGGGAGGTCGTGAGAGGGTTCGGGGTGCGATGTCACCAGTATGCTGATGATACTCAGCTGTACCTCTCGTTTTCTACTGACCCAGACCCTGCTGTCTCGGTGCTATCCCAATGTTTGGAGGCCGTGGCGGATTGGATGCGGCGGAGCAGACTGAAGCTCAACCCAGATAAGACGGAGGTGATGGTGGTGGGGAGGGCGAAGGGGGTGGTGGCCCCCCTGGTTGGGGGGGTTTGCCCCCCTGTAGCTCAGCAGGTCCGGAGTCTGGGGGTCATATTGGACGCAGACCTGCGGCTGGAGCGGCAGGTGGAGGCAGTCGCTAAGGCTGCCTTCCGCCAGCTTTATCTGGTACGTAGGCTGCGTCCGTATGTCTCTGGCCCGGACCTGGCCTCCCTCATCCATGCCTTCGTCACCTCGAGGCTCGACTACTGCAACGCGCTCTACGTGGGGCTTCCCTTGTTCTTGGCCCGGAGGCTGCAGCTGGTGCAGAATGCGGCGGCTCGTCTTCTTACGGGGACGGGTCGCCGGGAGCACATTACACCGGTGCTCCGAGCTCTGCACTGGCTGCCGATAGTGTGCCGGGCCAAGTTCAAGGTCCTAGTGATGATCTATAAAGCCCTATACGGCCTTGGCCCCTCATACCTTAGGGACCGCCTCGCCCTTCGCGCCCCGGAACGGCTCCTGCGGTCTGCCGGGGGTGCCCTCCTGGAGGTCCCCCGTGTCAAGCGGGGGGCCACGATGGAGCGAGCATTCTCGGTGGTAGGACCGCGGCTGTGGAACTCCCTTCCGGAGGAAGCTCGCCTGGCCCCAAGCCTTTTAACATTTCGGCGGAACTGTAAGACCTGGCTGTTTGCCCAGGCCTTTGGGAGGGAGGGTGGGGAGGGATGATTTTAGTCCCCCACCCATTTATTTATTATTTTTCTAGCCTTGTTTTATATGGTATATTTTATATTTAATATTTTAAAATGAATTTTAATGTTTTATTGTGCGATTGTTGGAAGCCGCCCCGAGCTGCGTTGCAGAAGGGGGCGGGGTATAAATTTGGAAAATAAATAAATAAATATAAATAAATACCCAGCACTCTGCCCCCACCATGACGGACAGCCATGGTGGCCAATGAGGCACAGCTGTGGCGGCCAGCCATGGCGGGCTCTGGCCCAGGATAGGTATTCCACATGGGAACAGATGTGCTAGTCTGCTGTGGCCCAGTCGGGCGGGCCGTAGCCCAGGTTGTGACCGGAGATTTGCCAAGGTCACAGCCTGCGCTAGGCCACCATCATAGCCCAGGGCAAACCTGGGCCAACATCTGGCGGCACCTGCAGTGGGCCAAAGTCACGTATGGTTTTACCCAATGAGACAGAGACAAACCACGTTTGCTAAGAGTATTTTTTCCCCCCCAATAAAGGTTTCATGTTTGCAGTTGTTGTTTTTTTAGGGCTTTTTGATTTTTTTTGTAAGTCAGGTATTTTCCCAGTACAGTGGTGTGGTTTTTTCACTGGAGATAATTTTCTTCCTTTTTAAAATGAGTAGTTTATGATTTATTATTTTTATTTTTAAAATGTATACCCCGCCCCTCCTGCCAAGCAGCCCGGGGCGGCTAATAAATGTCAATAAAATACAACAAAAATACAATCATATATATCAAACATTCAATAAAAACAGTTCTAATCGTTGATAATGCATGTTTTTAAACAGACTTCTTTATCTGTATCACCAGTCATAACAGGTGAATGACTCTTAAACTAGCCCCATTCATCAGCTGCCATATTAGCACTTGCTTGACAAAGTTTCTCTATCCTACAGTTAGTTTGCTTCTGAGGATGTGGCGGCTTTACAATAGGCACCAAGATCCTGATAAAATCTCATCAAAGCCTGCTAAAAGATCTCCTTTATCTATTTTGATTGGCTTGATTACATTGATTAGTGAAACACTGGAGAATTGCATGTGACGGGGATTAAATAATGCAATTAGTTTTAATAATTTTGCAAAAAAAGTAGAATTAGGTTGGAACAAAGAGGGGGGAATAAAGGGAGAGCAATGCTCCCTGCTTATGATAAGTTATGATTCTTTCGCTTCGCTCTTGCAATGCTGGCGTTATGCAGACTCACAGCTGAGTGAATCCTTGAAAAGACATATAGCTCAGCATTCTTCAGTGGCTCGTACTGGAGTAGAATCGGAGACTCGATTCTGTAAACTGAGGAGAGCTAAAACAGTTAACAGGTGGATAACAGTGTATCAGAACCACTAACCAATTAATACTACTTTACCGATAACTCATGTGTTATCCATGGGAAATACGCACTATTTTGAGTACCATGCCAGATGTCTACAAATAGTACTAGAACTAGGGGGCACGCCATGAAACTAACAGGTAGGAAATTTAAAACAAGTAAACGGAAGTATTTTTTTCACTCAACACATAATTTCTTGTGCGTGTGCCAGTGGCCGCCAGACAATTCTGCGCATGTGCAACCCATTTTGAAAATGGCGCCAACATTTCCGTTGCCATTTTGGGACTGGGTGCACATGCGTAGAATGTTCTGACAGTCACTTGTGCATGCGCAGTGATTTTATTTTTTTATTGTTTAAATTATTATTTTTTAAAATTAAACATCACTGCGCATGCACAAAGTGGCGGCCGGGGATGTTCTGAGCATGCAAGTCCTTTCTCAAAATGCACCGGCGCCATTTTGGAAAAGGGCACGTATGCGTAGAACAGCCCCAGTGGCCAGTTTGCACATCTGCAGTGAGTTTTTATTTTTTATTTTTATAATGAAAACTGATGCTTTGTTTGTTTTCATCCGTCTTTGTTACCATTGTCATTCATTTTCATACCCTTTGGGAGGGTAGGGTGTCAGACGCCCTTAAAACTGTGATTGTCCGACCCCTGTTTAAGAAACCATCTCTGGACTCTGACTCCCCGGCCAGCTATCGTCCTGTTTCTAACCTTCCCTTTTTAGGGAAGGTTATTGATTGGGTGGTTGCCCTACGGCTCCAGGCTCATCTTGATATCATCGGATTCTTAGAACCGTTTCAGTTGGGCTTTCGTCCTGGGTATGTTACAGAGACTATGCTTGTGGCCTTGGTCAATGACCAGGGAGACTGACCAGGGAAATTCTACCCTGTTGATCGTGTTAGGTCTTTCGGCAGCCTTTGATACCGTTGATCATGAGGTGGTGTTGAGGTGACTGCGGGACCTGGCGGGGGTGTGCGGGAATGCTCTTGACTGGTTCTGCTCCTTCCTGGCCAGGAGGTCCCAGAAAGTGACGATGGTGAACTAGACAGGGGGAATTTTAAAATGCTTTGAATGCTGTTGAAACTGTCTTATAAATGATTTTTAAAAAATATGGTAGTGATAAACTCTGCCTTTAAATAGCATTTCTGTAATAATGCCACTCAAGACTCTCCAAGGAGAATTTTGAGGACGTGGAGTCAGAGCCCATCTTTCTATTTGAAAACTTTCAAAATGAGCACATATGATTTAGAAACAATTTTTTAAAATAGAAGCCATGGATCATAAGATGAAACTGGAGATCCAACATGCTAAGGCCCCAATCCTGGAAACACGCATGCATTGGGAACACCTTCCTTGAGGATAGTCAATGGAAATAGATGTTAAGTGTTTTCAGAGTTGGTACCCTAATGTCTTTCTTGTAACAACATTGAGAGTCCCTCAAGCAACTGAAAATAACATTCAGCTCTCCAAGCAGAGGACAAGACAAAACAAGAGACCAAGGGTAATTTTAGACATGCCGGTCTGATTCCGGAGGGGGATCGGGGAGGGGGCGGGGCTTCACGGTGTGATGTGTGGCCGCACAGCCCCATCCCCCATGCTCTCCCAGCTGCCTGCCCTCCAGGAGACGGGCGGGTGCAGCAGCCAATCCGGCTACTTCCCCCGATCCCGTACCGTGGTCGGGACCACGATACGCCCGGGCTGCAGGTAACAGACGTTACCTGCAACCCATCCTGGATTGTGGCCAATCCAACCACAGTTGGGGCCCGATCCCACCATGATTCTAGACCGCCAGAGATTCACTGGGGTGACGGCCACCACAGGGGATTCACTGTGGTTGACCGTGGTCTCGTAACGTCTAAAAATACCCCAATTCATATGGGAAATTCAACATTTCCTCTTTTTTGCGCCTCATGGTTCCTCTCAATATTTTAGTTTAATGATTGCTTCTCCTTGGTTTTCTTCCTCCAATTGTCACAGTAACCAGGCTTCCTCCATAGGCTGGTTTTAATGCTGAATTTAAAAAAACAAAAAACCCCAGAAAAGTTAGTCTGAAATGAGAGTTTGAGCACAGACTACAGAGCGACCAGGATTTCACCCATCGTTTCTATAGCCTCAAGAACTAATGTACATAGGTGGCATGAGACACAGTCTCAAGCTACTGTTTTGACATTCCCTTGCCATATTTTGGCACGGAACATCATTGTTCCAACCTTCATGTGTCTGTTTAACCCACTGAGGGGAATTGAATTCCCTTTCAACCTACAGCTTCCCTCCCCCTGAAGTGAATAAGAAGGTAAACGATACACAATTTCCTACTTTCTGGTGCTTTGTGCACTGACAGAACTCTTCCTAAGGCTTCTTTTGTGCCCATCTTTAAAGGCCCCAGTACACACGCGCATCACGGTGCGGAGCTAAAGCTCACCTAGGAACTAGCTAGAGTTGAAATGGTTAACCTTGCAGTAATCACCAGGTTTGCGGTAACCAATCTGCCCTGACCGAGTTTGGTTACCAGGTGGTACCCATTTATTATTTGTTCGGCTAACCAATTTTCTGATTTGTGCCACTTACCACATTGCTGGTTTTCTGTTGGTTCCAATGTTACTGGCTAATTCCATTAGCCCATACTTCCTCCTTTCTTGCTTACTCCCCACCCAGTTTCAAGGATGCCTGGTTCAAATCTGCCGGATGCAGCTTTGCTATTGGTCCAGAGACGACAGAACACAGGAAAACGGTAAACCAGTTATGTGGTAAATCGGTTATGCATAGAACTGAAAGGAGAACCTGCAAAAATGGGTCTCCCCATCAAAATGGCAGTATTTGAGGGGAGCTGGTAACCGGGTATTAACCAGCACCCGATTAGTGCCTCATGGGCTACCCAATGTACGGATTTTAGGGGTGTGCAGCAGACACATAATTCGTTTTCATATTAGTTTTTATTTTTGTTTACAAAATCTTCGTTTTCAAGGGGAGGGTCATCAAGAAAATGTTCATTTTCAGTTTTTTTTGTTTTATTTTTTCATTTTATTTATTAAAAAAAATATTTAAATTAAAAATCACTGTGCATGCATAAACTGGCTGCCAGGGTCATCATGCGCATGTACAACCCTTTCCCAAAATGGTGCCATTGCTGCCAGCATGGTTTAGGGAAAGGGTGCACATGTGGAGAATGGTCCGGTGGCCCATGTGTGCATGCGCAGTGATTTTTTTTTTTGTAATTATTTTACTTTTAATTTAATTTAAAAATAAAATAAAAATTAAACACTGCGCACGTGCAAAACGGCTGCTGGACCGTTCTGCGCATGCTCGCCTTTTCCAAAAAGTGCGCATCGGGGCTATTTTTCACAGGCGCAATGATTTTAAAAAAATTTAAATTATTTTTAATAAATAAAATGAAAAGATAAAACAAAAATGGATGAAAGCAAATGACAATAATTTGCTTATTCATCTGCTTTCATAACATTAGTCATGAAAATGAATGGCGTGGCGTTCATTTTAGTAGCTAATTAAAACAAGATGAATGGCACCCCCCTGACACATTTAGCAGGTTTTGTTCTGATTTCCTGTCTTCCGCTTCCAGTACCGATTTGGTGTCGGTGCGGCATGTGCAGGTGGGAGTGTGCCCGCTTACATGGACACCCACCCACCTACCGATACCAATCTCCACCCACGGAGCATCCTCCGTTCTGTCGGAGGGCTCCGTGGGTGGAGGTGGGTGTGGGTCGGTGTGCGACGGGTGTTGGTGGGTGTGCGGCAGGAGCACACATGCACAAAAACCCGCTGCCCATGGCGTTTACACTGCACACCTATCCCACCCACCTACCGTTGGCCGTCTACATGGACTTCCCCCCCTGCCGCACACTAGCCCGAACACCAAGCAGCGGTGGGAGTCGGGGGGGAGTCCGTGTACACGACCGGTGGTGGGTGGGTGGGTATGCGGTAGTTGTGCACTCGTGTAAATGCCACGGAAGGTGGGTGTTTGTGTGTGCACGCTTCTGGTGCACACCCACCTCCACCCACTGCACACCCGCCTCCGCCCACGGAGCCCTCCGGTAAAACAGAGGAGGTTCTGTGGGTGTAGGTGTGTGAGTGTCCGTGTAAACGGACCCCCCACCCATCTCCACCCACTTCGCCAAAACACCCACCCACCGCCGTCCGTGTATGAACGGCCATACATATTCCCATTTTTTTTTTACAGAGGGGGAACTGAGGCTGAGAGGTCTCAATTTGCCCAAGGCAACCCAGGGAGTTTTTATCGTTAAGGCGGGATTTGAACCCTGGTTTCCCAGGACAAAGCCTTATCCACTACACCATACTGGCTCTGTAGGCTAAACGATTGTGACTTACCCAAGGCCACCCAGTGAGTACATGGCTAGGACAACATTTGAAGAACCCTGACTTCCCAGGACCAAGTCCAGCACCTTGTCCACTACACCACAATATCTCCTCTCTCTCTCTCTCTCTCTCTCTCTCTCTCTCTCTCTCTCTCTCTCTCTCATATTGAACAAATGAAAGAAAAATGGGGCCAATTGGAGAAACGGTCACTTGAAATCAGCTAAACCGTAACGTTTTCTTGGAGAGAACTCTGCTAATATGCTTGAATGACTCTGGTAATAGTAAAACGTTATGTTCTGCGACTACGAGCAAGCTCAGTCTGTATTTGTGTGCAGATACGCGACGGCAGGAGCTGGGGAGACAAAGGAATGAAACCAAATTAGCTTTTAGAAATGATCGCTAATTAAGTTTGTGCTATTGGTTAATCTCTGATTCTTGTACGGTTGAATATCTGACTTTCTGCTCTGCTTAGTTTCTTTTTTGGCTGGGGAGGGGGCAAAGCAAAGATGGTAGTAAATTTGGGAGGCAATTCAGAGGAAGAGAGGACTTATTATCACTGGGAGTTATCCATTATAACTAGGGTTGAAAGGAGCAGCAAAAATTTTACTTGCAAGTAATTTTGCCGTTTCGTGAACAGGGATCGATTTCCCCACCATTTCCTGACATTGACACAATTTCTTGATTGTTGCAATACCACGGGATACCATTTTACCAACTTTCCATTTACTAGTATTTACGGTGCACCATTCATTTACTACTTACTGCATTGCCAAGGGTACTGTTTACGTCTGGGTTTCTGTCTATTCATTGTTTCCACATTCTTGAGCCAATCACTGTGCACATAGCCTCTCCCCTTGCCCCCCCCCCCCAAAACACAGTTTAAAACACAGATTGGAGTAGTGCCTCCAATCAGAATTGTTGTTCTGTGTTGTTCCCTTTGCTTTGACCAATCTGCAACTGGACTGCAGATTTGTAAAGGAATTTGCGTACCAGCCAATGAGTGACAAGGAAGTAGAAAGGAAATTGGGGTGCAGAGAAGATAGAAGAAATGAAGCATTGTGTAGGTATTACCTCTCGGGATTTGAAATTAGCGGCAAAGCGGTAAATGGCAAAATAGTAAATGGGATCCCGCTAAGCAAACTACCAGTAAATCAAGAAATGAAATGTTGATCGAGACATTATGGAGGACCAAGAGGTTCTCGATTTGACTTCACTTCAGCCCTAATTATAATTTCAAACTGGAAAAGCAAAGCTCCTTCCTTCCTTCCTTCCTTCTTCCTTCCTTCCTTCAGTGAGTATTTGTTCCTGCCCTTCCTAGGATCCTCAGAATTCCTCAGGTTGAAAATACAGAGAATAAAACTCATAAAACCACATATGAAATGCCATTGGCAAGAGGGGTGGGATAGAAATGCTAAAATGAATGAATGAATACAAACCCCCAAATCCTAACCCTGACTGTTGAATGACTGGCCAAATAAATTGGTCTTTCAATAGGCTCGGACTTTGGTGAACCTCCAAGGGAAGGGAGTTCCAGGGCTGTGGAGCAGCCACCGAGAACGCCGCTGTGTGGGCCTGTGTCGTATGAACCCAGCGTAATGATGGAATTTGCAAGGGAGTGCTCTCAGCTGACCTTGGAGGTAGAGCTGCATTAAGTACTCAAATTAGTACCCACAAGTAATGCCTGCATCTTCGGACACCCCATCAGGCGCCCAGTGGGTTGCCCGAGGATCAATCGGGTGTCCAATGCCTCCCAAATGTGAGCATTACCCAGAGAAACTGACAAGCCCCAGCCAGGAACATTGCAGAGCTCGGCTCCGTAGCACTCCAGTCAGGGGTTGTTGGTTTCAAAGGCAGGCTGGGGCTTTCCCACCTCCCCCCCAGCACTTGTTCAGGAAGCTGCTTTTGGAACTGACAAGAGCCAGCCAAGAGCACCGTGGAGCGTGGCAGCGCCTTCGAAACTGACAAACCCTGACTGCGACTGCTGAGGAAATGGGTTCTGCAGCAGTCCCGGCTGGGGTGGGTCACTTTCAAAGGCCAGCCGTCGCTTCCCCCGGACAGCATTTGGGGGAGGGGAGTGGCCTTTAAAACTGGCAAGTAGGGATGGGCGAACGTGATTCGGATGTTCCGAGTTCAGACCGAACTCGGTCTGTTCGAATGTCCGAACCGAACGTCCGAACCGAACTCTCAAACGGCCGAACAGTTCGGTTGTGTTTGGAGGCAGGAAAAACGTCTTTCCAGGGCCGAAAATTAGGTTTCGGTTTCAATTTTGTGTCAGTTTCGGGTTTGTTTCATTTCGGTTTCGATTGCGCTATTTTTGAACGTTCGGCCAAGTTCGGCCAAACCGAACTCGACTGAACCGAACTCGGGTTTCGAACCAAACGACCGAACATCCGAACAGCGTTCTGTTCGCCCATCCCTACTGGCAAGGCCCTGGCTGAAGCTTCTGAGGAACTGGGCTCTGCGGTGGTCTCAGCTGGGGCCTGTCACTTTCAAAGACCAGCCAGCGTGTTCGAACAGTCCACCGGGTCCCGTTTGAGCATCGATGGCGCACGAACGGGGCTGGGCCAATTAGGGCACCCCAGATTCGTTGGGGGTGCCTGCCTGAATCTCCGAGTGCCCGGTTACTTAGAGGCCATGGGGGAGTATAAGGGAAGAGGTAGTCCTTTAGATATGTAGGACCCATACCAAACTTTTCAGACTTTCCTACTTGAATACATTTCATGCAGAAGATCTAAAATAGGTTTCAAACAAACAGTCTGGTGGTCAGGAGAGAGACTGAAGACTGACTGGGATGGACACAAATAAACTCTAGTAAATTCTTCATGCACTGCATTGCATTCCCTGTGCAAATTAGGGGTGTGCACCAGTCCCTCGTGCCTTTTTATTCTTCATTATCGTTTTTGTTATTAAAAAATGTCATTTTTGTTATCGTTATTAACAACAATGTTATTTTTGTTATCATTGTCATTATTGGTATCAGTATCATTTCAAACAAAGATTTTATTTTTAGTATTGGTATCGTTATCGGTATTGAGTCTAATAACATATATATATAAAATAAAAGCTTACTGGGTGCCTGGCAGCTGTGAGGGATTGGATGAGGGTGAACCGACTGAAGCTGAATCCCAACAAGACGGAGGTGATGCTGGTGGGTAAGGCAGTGGGTGTGGCGTCCTCCATCATTGATGGGGTCTGCCCCCTGCTGGTTCCCCAGCTGCGGAGTCTGGGGGTGCTCCTTGATTCACAGCTCCGCTTGGATGCTCAGGTGGAGTCTGTGGAAGGAGTGCCTTCCGCCAATTACATCTGGTGCGTCGGCTTCGGCCGTATGTCTCGCGGACTCTGACCTGGCCACTGTCCTCCATGCTTTCATCACCTCTAGCTTGAGTACTGCAATGCACTCTATGTGGGGCTTCCCCTGGTGAGAGTTCGGAGACTGCAGCTGGTGTAGAATGCGGCATCCCGCCTCCTGGTGGGACTGGGCCGCCGTGACCATATTACACCGGTTCTTTGGTCTCTGCACTGGCTGCCTGTAGTCTTCTGGGCCCGATTCAAGGTGTTGGTGCTTGCCTATAAAGCCCTAAACGGCCTCGGCCCGACCTATCTGCGGGACCGCCTCACCCCCTGGGTCCTGGATCGGACCCTGCGGTCATTGTGGGATGCTCTCCTTGAGATCCCCTGAGTCTTCCGGCAGGGCCACGATGGGGGGGGGGGCCTCCTCAGTGGCAATCCCATGGCTGCGGAACTCCCTGCCAGTGGACGTCCGTTTGGCCCCGGATCTCCCCTTGTTTCGATGCTGTTGTAAGAAGTGGCTGTTCCGCCTGGCCTTTGAGGGGGAGGATGGGTAGGGTGGGGGGGAATACGTTAGGGTGGGGGGTGGTTGCGAATATTTTTTACTCCTCCCCTTTGTGATATTTTTAAAAGTTGTTTTTAAGGTTATGATTTGCAATGTTGTGCGCTGCCCAAAGCTGCCTGTGGCAGGATGGGTGGGTTAAAATTGTTTAAAATAAAAGAATTAAATAAATAAATAAATAATAAAACAGACTAGCCTAAATACCTATATAATATATAATATCTCTCTCTATATATATACACAAGTAATATCTATCTAATTCTAAGGGAGACAGGGGAAGGGAAAAGGAAAACTATCTTTTATCTAATCAATTATCTATATAACTATTCCAATATAATCTATATGTCTATAATATATATCTATATCTAATCTATACAACTATTCTAATCTAATATCGCTCTCTCTCTCTCTCTCTCAATATATAAATACGTCTCTCTCTCTATGTCTTTACTATATATCTATATCTAAGCTATACTACCTATCTATATATAATGTACAGGGGAGGGGGAAGGGAAGGTAAAATGTAGGGTATGAGGAAGGAAAGGTATTGGTGGTAATACAATGAGGGCTAGGGAGGATTTTTTGTGTGCAAGCACCACAGTTCTGTAAACGCAACCTGACAAGCAGAGCTCTCACAGAACAGAGAGAAAAAAACTGTCCCTCCCCTTATAAAGGGTTGCAGAACCCACCCCCAGAGCCCCCCTGATTGGTTGTGGGAGGCAGCAGGCACTGAGCAATCACAGAGTGCCATGAGACTGCTGGGGCCTGCTTGCGCTGCTCATTGGCCAGCGATACATCCATCAGATACTGCTGAGCTGCTCGCCCCTCCCAACACAGGCACAGTTCAAAAGTTCAACCCTGTTAAGACGTCAAGATGTCTGCTCCCTCCTCCCCTTTCTACATTTTCCCTCCAAAACCCAACTGCCACAGCACTAATAATAACGACAATGATAACAACGTTGTCATTTTTGTTTCTTGTTATCGTTTTTGGTATCTTTTTTGGTATCTTTTTTGTATCATTGTCGTTATTCTTGGTTGTCGTTGTCGTTATTCTCGGTTGTCATTGTTGTTATTCTTGAAAATGACACGCACACCCTTAGCGTAAATTTAGAGTGAGTTTAAACATACGTGGGTGCACTGCACTGAGAAATAGTAACATTGGCAGAAGATTCTCTCTGTTCTGTGAGGGCTCTGCTTGTCAGGTTGCGTTTACAGAACTGTGGTGCTGCGAGTAGCTAAATTGCTACTCACGAGTAATCCCACCATTTCAGGAAACGGGATCAATTTTCTGACCATTTCCCAGTTCCTGAGATGATTTCTCTACTTCTCAAAACAGCATCACAATTAGAGCTGCAGCCAGATACCCGGCACGTCAGGCAACCTGTCAAAAATTGGGGTGCCCAACCCACCTTGGTTGCGTTTGGGCACCCATTGGTACCTGAACATGACCCAACAGGTTATCTGTTTCACCAGGATGGCTCATCTCACCCCCAGGCTGCTGCTGCTCCTCTGGTCCAATCTGTTACTACATAGCATTTCTCTAGCGCTACAAGGCGTATGCAGCACTTTACAGTCACAGATTTTTGGAGACCGGTCCCTGCCCAGTGGGCTGACAACCTAAGATGAACACGGGTGAAGGGAACACAGGCGTACATATTCCCATTTTACAGATGGGGAACCGAGGCTGAGGCGTTAAGACTTGCCCAGTGAGTTCATGACTAGGGTAGGATTTGAACCCTGGCTTCCCAGGTCCAAGCCCAGCATCTTGTCGACTACACCACAATGGCTGCAGTTACGACTTGCTGCTCCCTGCTCCTTCCTGGCCTTGGTGCCTGGGAGGATCAGGCCATACCTGGGAGCCCCGCTAATGCCATATCCCAACAGTTCGCAGAGAAAGATTTAGGAGTTACAGGGTGTTTTTAGACCAGCAACTCCCCACCCATTACTCACCCATCATGCATGTTGCAGGGCCGTATTGGCGCCCTAGGCAGTCCTGCAACATGTATGATGAGCGTGGAGGCTACAGTGAATCACAAACTAAATATGAGTCAACAGTGTGTTGCTGTTGCAAAAACACGAGCATCATTTGGATTGCATTAACAGAAGTGCTGCACCCAAGACCCAGGAAGTAATTTTGTTCCGACTCTTTGTGGCACTGGTCCAGCTTCAGCTGGAGAACTGCATCCATTCTCGGGCCTCACACTTTAAGGAAGCCTTGGGCAATCTGCAAACGAGGAGAGTAGCAGAGATGATACAAGCTTTGGAATGAACTATCTCAGAGGAAAAGCTGAAGGAACTGGGCACCTGTAGCCCAAGAAGGAGAATGTGAGTTTCGGGGAGACATTGTAACAACTTTCCAATATGTCAAAGAGTGCTATAAACACACTGGGAGTCAATTGTCATGGCCACTGGGGACAGGACAAGCTGGAATGGGTTTAAATTGAAATCCCAAGACGTAATACTGATGGAACACCATATTTCTTCTATTCTTCCTTGTACTTCTTTGTCCCTTACTGGCTGGTTCAGATTCCTTTACAAATCTCCTCTGTCCCTTCTCTCGCCCTCCCACACCTCCCCTGCTCCCCTAACCGCCTTCGTCCCTTCCCCCTAGTTGCCCCCCACGCCTGGAACTCCCTCCCTGCCCACATCCGCCTCGCCCCCTCTCTCCGCTCCTTCAAATCCCTCCTCAAGACACACCTCTTCTGCTCTGCCCTCCCCGACTCCTCGCTCCCCTCCCCTAACTCCTGCTGATACCCTCCATCCAGTACAATCTGTTACCTGAGGTCTGTGTACTCATATTCTCTCCACATGGACCAGCTAGCCATCATTCTCGATGTGCCAAACATGTGCACCTGGGACCTCACATCTTCGTGAATGTTACACCCCTTGTCTCTCCCTCTGTTCCCCTTCCTTTGTCTCACCCCTCCCCACCTCTCAGATTGTAAGCCCTAGGGCAGGGACCATATCTATTCCATTAAAAGCACCAGGTACATTGCTGTCACTATAAATGCTTGCTAATAAAATAATAATAATAATAATAATAATAATAATAATCTCCAATCCAGTCGCAGATTGGTCAACGATCTGGAGGGGACCCCGTAATTTATTAGTTGCCATGGGGAATTTAAAAAAAAAAACATTGCAGTGCCATTTTCACTTGCTTTTGCTGGTGAAGTGGTGGGTCTGTTATTTCTGTTGGTGAAAGGTTGAGTCTGCTGGTTAAGAAGGGAGTCTGCAGCTACACAGAATAATTGGCTCAGAAATGCAGCAAACAACTAATGGACAGAAACCCGCAAGTAAAACAGTACCCTCAGTAATGTGGCAAATGGTGAATGAACAGTAACGGTAAATGGAAAGTCGGTAAATTGTGACTGTATCTCGTGGTATTTCAGAGACGCGAAATCATATCAGTATCGGTAGATGGTCAGGAAACCAATCCTGTTTCCTGAGATAGCAGAATTACTCACAAGTAGCAATTTAGCTGCTCATTTCAACCCTCATCGTGGAGTCTTCTACATTGGAGGTTTTGAAAAATATGTTAGGCAGACATCAATCAGGAATGGCGTAGGTATTGATGGTTCTGCTGAAAAGGTCATCTCCTCCTTCTGGCTGTGCAGAAGTCCCCTACAGCCCCCATATTCAACTGTTCAATATTCTTTTCTGGTGAATGTGTGTTTAAATGTTCTTCCTTTCTATGGCCCTTTTTACACAGACACTCTAACACCCATAAAATGGATGTTACATTTTATTATACATGTTGCAGGGCACCACTGCAGCCAATCACCATGGGCCCTGTGCACACATGATGCCTCCACCCAGTTCCTCTGGGTGGAGATGGGTGTTGGCCGGTGGGTGGGGAGCATTTCCCTGGGTGGAGATGGGTGGGGACGTCTGTGTAAATGCCACTTTCTGTGGGTGTTTGCTCCCGGCCAACACCCATCTCCACCCACACCCACCCACGGAGCAACGGACGTCACTGTTCAGCAATGGAGCAACTTCCCTATGGAAGTTGTAAGGTCTCCATCACTGGGGGTTTTATTTGTATAAAAAAGGCTGGACAACAGATCTGGTATCTAATTCGATACACGTCCTAGAGCGGGGGAGCGAAGTTTGCAGGAGGCTCTGACAGAGGTTGGGAGTGGGCCAGTCTGGGCAGGAGCCACTGTAGCAGCAAGTGACAGAGAGATGGAGGGGCCGGGGCGAGAGGATGCCGAGGGCGGCTGTGCTGGAGCCTTTGCAGAAGCGCAGAGATGGCTGGAGGCAGCTACTGGGAAACGTTTTGGAACCAAGAATTTTAGAGCAGCTCTAGAAAATGGTGTCCTCTTGTGGGTCATTTAAGAACTCCACCTGCGGCTGCGCTTCGAGCGCTACTCACCATCTAGCCGCCTGTTCCTGCTGGGCTGGCTCCGTTTCTGGGCTGCAGCTTCGGGAGGCTCCAGGACACCTGCGGGGAGAAAAGAAGAGGAGGATTGTGAGCGAGGGATTTTCCATCTGGGCACCCCCCCACCTGCCCTCCCTCCCAGCCAGGCCACCTGAAGCCAGGGAGGGGCCATTTAAGAACTCCACCTGCAGTTGTGCCGCAGGCCACAAGCCGGCGGCCACGAGCCGAAAGGCCGCGGCCAAAGGGTGCGGCCCTTGGGGGCCCTTCGAGGTCCGACGGGGTATAGGGGGTTAGAAGCCCTTCTGGGCCCAGTGGGCGCATGTAACTTAGGCTGGTGGTGTTAGGTGCCAGGGTGGGTTGTTTGCCTGTGGTCGAGGGGTATTGGGGAATTTGTTGGCTAGCATTCATTATGAGGGGAAGAAGAGCTGCCAAGAAAGCTGCCCGTCAAGTGGAACCTCGCACTGTGGACCTGCCCCAAGAATTGCAACAATGGTTGGACAGGTATTATTCCCTTCCCTTCCATCATTCGGTTCCTACAGAAGGAGTACCGACACACCCCACTGAATTGGCTATGACTCGGGGCCCAAATGTCTCACCAAACTTCAACGAGGACCATCTGAAGGTTGGCCATTGTGATCCAGAACTGTGTTGCTTGGACCCTTTAGTCACTCATGGGCCTGATTTATCTGCCACGTTCAGTTCTGCGCATTTATTGGACTGTTGCCGCCTTGATTGAATTGAGAAATCTTGTGTGGTGATGGGGGAGCTAGTCAATTCTTTATTGAGTAAAATCAGTGACTTAGTCAGTTTGGCTCAGGGGCAGCAGGGCTTGTTAATTTCAGTTCTGCAACAGTTGATTGGAAGGGAGTGGGTTGGGCCTGGGGTAACTCACAAGGGATTGGGTATTTCAAGTGTAGATCTTCCCCAGTTGGCTCCCCTGGTGTCCCCTGGCCAGCATGATGGCCTAGAGGGTGGGTTGTGTGCTGAGGGGTTATGTCCTCGGGCCCAAATTGGGGGGAATTTGGGTTCTTGTAGGTCCAAACCAGTTCCGGTTTTGAGGGCGGTGACAATTAGGATCTACCCTACCTAATGGCCACCTTCCTTCTTGGAATACTAAACACGCAGTGGCCTACCATTTGGAAACCATCTTAGGTTGGGTGCCATTTGGGGTAATTGACTCAGTCCAGGTTTTGCCCTCATACAGGTGCTTACATAGATTAGTGGTGCATTTTTATTGCCCCGCCTTTGCCTATAGGGTTTTGGATCAGGCCCATTTGTTGGTTACCTGGGGTATATATGTGGGGGAGGTATTTAAAGATCTGTCGATTGATTCCCCCCATGCCCCCCCTTTCAAGAGCGGGTGGGGGGAGCTCAGTACCCGGGATCCGGTGGTACTGGAGGTACGGCTGCCAGGGCAGGGTTAGGGTTTGGTGGCCGGATCATCAAAGAAAGTTCAGAGCATATTAATAAGCAGTCACAAAATTCTGCCGAAGATGGATCTTTGGCGGGGGCTACAGAGGGGGGCTTGTTAGTTGCCCCCGCTGAGGAAGGGTTGAGACCCGCGATGGACGGCGGGGCTGGGTGTGAGTCTGTGGGAATTGAGGATCAAATAAAGCTTCCAGTTGTGAGGCGGAAAGAGGCAGCTCCCATTATTCTTGATCAGCTGTCTCACTTTAGGTCAGTTCCCGAAGTAGGAATAGTTCATACTCCGGGTCTCCTGGGGGTATCCCAACAGCTGGGGGGGGGGCTTGGGCCCCGGGTGGAACTTGAGAGCCGGCAAAGCCAGAAATTGACTGGAGGTGCTGGTGCTGGCCCTTGGATCCCACCATAAACTCCATTAGTGAGTACACAGGTGGTAGTAGTGGGTAGGTGATTTTTGTGACCCAAGTTCTGCGATGTCATTTTGAACATTCCTTTAGCATTGAGGTTTTTTATGTGGGGATAGGGTCGTTGTTGGGTTATTGCGAGTCCTGGGCTTAGTTATTATTATAGTGTTTTTACTATTTAATGCCCAGCCTTCTAGGTTTTTATAGGATGGGTTGGAATTAGTGGGAAGGATTTATTTATTTGTTATTTTCTCGGATATTCCGATGGATGATTAAGAGTTTCACTGATTATTGAATAAATACTTCAGGAATCGAGTCAGCTGAGATGGGGGGG